>CAJDSM010016874.1:34715-37614 GCA_903981925.1 Ostrea lurida | reverse complement strand
ACTAAATGCATAGTGATGTTAGAGCACGGAAGGCCTCTACCAAAATTGTATAATTTGGTGATCACCGGGTAGGGTTCTGACCTCAGGACGGGCCAAAACTGGTACATAGTGTATATGTGTAAAACGTGTTGAAAAAACATCTTCTAATGCTATTAATAGCAAATTAAAATTTAATGGGAAGATGGAATGAGCAGGGATTTCTATTATAAAAATTGTAAATTGTTGACCTGGGGTAGGTTTAGTATTAGTGTGGGCCAAAAAGATCATTGATGAGAATGTGTCAACAATGAATATTTAACTTCTTCTTGAAACACCTGTCCATTCTTTCAGATGGTATGAAACATCTCTGGACAAGGGAACATAAATTGTACAAGTTTCAGGATTCTGCACCCCTGGGCGGGAAGGCCGAGGGACAAAAAATTGCCCAAGTTGACCAATTTTCAAAAATCTTCTTCTTCTATAAGCACATTGCTGAGCAGAAACTAAGAGCATACTGATTTGTAGAGCAGGAAGGCCTCTCCAAAAAGTATTGTAAATTTGGTGATCCCTACGGGGTAGGATCTGACACAGCGGACGGGGCCATAACTTGGTACCATAGTGTATATGTGGTAAAACTCGTTGAAAAACATCTTTTTATATCTATTAATATAGCAAAGATTAAACTAGATCAATATTTGAAAATGAGCCAGGGAGTTTTCTATTATAATTTCTGTAATTGGGACTAGGGGTAGGGTTTTGGTATTAGGGTGGGGCCAAAATTGTCATTATGAAAATGTTGTTAACAATTGAATATTTTAACTCTTTTTGATAACTACCCAGTCCATTCTTAAAATGTAATCAGGAATCTGCGCCCTGGGGGGGGGGAAATGCCCCCAAATGACCAATTTTCAAAAATCTTCTTCTTATTAAGCAGCACCATAGTCTAGAGAAACTAAATGCATAGTGATGTAGACAGGAAGGCCTCTACCAAAGTTGTAATTTGGTGATCCCGGCGTAGGGTTCTGACCCCAGGCGAACTTGTAACATAGTATATTGTGTTAAAACAATTTGAGAAAACCATTTTCTTCAAATATGCTATTGATAGTAAAATAAAACTAACTGATGATATTCGGAATGCAAGCAGGAGTTGTTTATCCCCCTGAACGAAGAATCGGGGGCATATTGTTTTGTCCTTCTGTCATTCTGTCACTGTCATTCCTGCACTGTCACTCTGTCATTCTTCCACTCGTCATTCTGTCTGAAAACTTAACCTTGGCTATAAACTTTGACTTGGTAAGTACTAGGGCTTGATATTTCACATGTATGTTCCTTATGACAAGACCTTTCCAGCGGGTACCAATTTTACCTCACCTTGACCTGAATTGACTTACTTCAAAAACTAACCTTGTTTATAAACTTTTGAATGTAGAAGACTAGGCTTGATATTTTCGTAAGATGTCTTATGACAAGAAATTCCGTGGATATGACCGACAGGTACCAACATTTTGACCTCCTGACCATGACCTTGCAAGTATTGACTACTTTTCATAAAAACTTTAACTTAGCTACAAACTGAATGATATAAGTACTTAAGAGGCTTTATTTCACAAGTATGTCTTTATCAATACCTTCTCTGGTACCAACATTGTTGACCTTCCTGACCTTGACTTGTACCTACTTATCAAAACACTAACCTTAGCTATAATGAAGATAAGTACTGTAGCTTGAACACAAGTATGTTGTAACAAGACCCAGGTACCAACATTGGACTCGACCTGAACGTGGTAGATGGAGACCGTTTATTTCTTCAAATACACGAAGCTAGATTTCTGCCAATTTTTTTTCTTTTTAACTCACTGAGAACAACACTTTATATAAAATGTTTCACTAAGCTTATACCATTTAGTTTCTCTCAGGCATGTGCGTTTGTCAAGAAGAAGATTTTTGAAAGTAGGTCACTTTTGGACAGTTTTTGCCCCGCCCCCCAGGCCCCAGGGGTGCAAGAGACCTGAAATTTACAATTTATGTGCCCCTTGTCCCAAAGATGCTTCATACCAAATTTGAAAAGAATTGGAATGGTAGTTATCAAGAAGTTAAAAATGTTCAATTGTTAACGCACGACGGACGACGAACGAAGACCAATTGCAATAGGTCACCTGAGTTTACTCAGGTGACCTAAAAATCAAAACTCCAGCACTCACTGTTCAAAAGTTATTAGCAAGGTTAAAGTTTTCAAGAAATGGGTCAAACTCCAAGGTCAAGGTAACAGGGTAAAAAATAATGGTACCCGCAGAAAGGTCTTGTCACAAGAATCATAAAGCTCACTTACACTTTAAACTCCGTTGAGTGAAAAAAAATATCACTTGCAAAGCACTATTTAATGCTAAACTGCTTAGGGTTTGATTGTACATGTCCAAACCAAAACAGAGTTTCCAGAATTTCTGCTCGATCACTTGCATCCATGTAATTGTATGGTCGGGTATATGTAATGGTAGCCTTGCTGGATTTGTCAACTTTTCCTTTGTCCCGTATTTGTTGGTAGTGAGCTTGACTTATCTGTAGAAATGTGAATATAACCTGCAAAGTGATACAAAACAATTTTAGGTCAATCACCATCACGCAGAATCATCCTCTGTGGAGAAGTACACATCAATTCCATGTGACAACTCCAAACAAACATTTTTTTTTAAGTATTTGGTGTACAACATTATATATATACATAGCAGTTTTGAAACATTTGCTTTCAACTGAAAAAGGTGAAACTGCAAAAAATAAATAATCTCCAAATTCCTACAAACTGAAAGGGTATTATTAAGTATGTGCCATGGAGGATAGCCTAATTATTGATAATTTGTCAACATTGCTATCAACAACAAACTGTATTTTGCATACAAATTCATTGTTTTAAAAAGTTAAAAGT
>CAJDSM010016874.1:19715-22215 GCA_903981925.1 Ostrea lurida | reverse complement strand
AGTCTCATATTTTGCATTTTTAAGTCTCAAGCTACCGGCTGTGTTCATATGTTATCATCTTTCCAAAAATATGCATATATTCCTATTCAAATACACAAGACAATTTACCATTTCAATCTCACAAATGGTGTTCCCATTAATAACCATTCAAAAACTTTTAAAAAGAAAACCATACTGCTACTTAATGCCCAGTGAGCTTGACCTTTTGACCTCCCAAATTCCAATAGAGAATCATTTCGACCCATGGGTAGTTTGTATACATGTATGATATGATGACTCGATGTGGAAACGTACAAACCTGA
Organism: Ostrea lurida; assembly: GCA_903981925.1. Classification (NCBI taxonomy): domain Eukaryota; kingdom Metazoa; phylum Mollusca; class Bivalvia; order Ostreida; family Ostreidae; genus Ostrea; species Ostrea lurida. The sequence goes on along the minus strand of CAJDSM010016874.1, from coordinate 21,913 downwards.
AAGGCCAGAACACATATTTGTTACTGTTGATATCTCAGTGCACTTGACCTTCTGACCATTTGACCCCCAGATTTGAATAAAGAACATCTTCGTTTCAAGGGTAATCTAAATGCAGATATGGGTGATTCTACGTGGAAAGGATAATGCTTTAGAACCCAGAAACCAATATTGCTACTTTTGGTTGTCTAGTGTGTTTGACTTGTGACCTTACAATTTTCGATAAGGAACATCTTCATCCCATGGAAGACTCAGTAGCATCGATATGGTAACTCTAGTGAAAGGTTAACACTTTCATGCCTGGAAAACAATTTTGTTTTACAGACGGAAAGATAGCATCCAAGATTTCCAGTATTCCCCATCCCCCCCCTTCCAACTTGTTGTGGGGGGGGGGGGGGGGGGTATAATTAGGTCAAAAAGGCTGATGTTCATTCCAATTTCAATTTTCATTTTAAAATTAATATAATAGCAATTACTGCAAGATGTTTTTTCAAATGTTTTACATATAAACACAATGTAACAAGTTTTGGCCCCACCCTGGGGGTCAGAACCACTATCCTGGGATCACCAGATTTATAATTTTTGGTAAGAGGCCTTCCTGCTCTATATCACTATTGTATGCGATTGTAGTTGTCTGTCGCCAGGCAACAGTTTAAGGTGTGCCAATGGAAAATTCGCTGAAATTATGCGATCGTAAAAACATCATTTATTTGAATGCATAATCATCTTGGAACTTTAATTGAAATTGGATAAAAAGTATAATGCTGAAATACAATAGTTCAGGACGATTACATTTTCATATTTAGATTGATCACGTCACTACGGCATCACGTGGTTTTTTGCAAACTGACCCAGTATTGTGATTATCAATAAATTTCAAAATATTCACAAGGGCATATTGGGATTGAAATCCTAAACTTTTGACTTCATGAAGTTTTTTATAAAACCTCTGTAGTTTTGATTAGTTTGCATTTCCTTTACAGATTTTGACTTATAATTGTTAAAATAATTATTGGTATCGTATGGTGAATCTTCTTACAGTCATCTGCAACCTCATTTCAAAATAGACAATTTTTTTCTATGATTTATTAGGAGTGCAACTTTTTGTCAAATAGCTTAATATTTATTTGGTTCGTGTTTAAACAACACAGTGGGTGTATTCAGGGCATGCCTTGTAAATGAAATCGATATGCATGACCCACCCATGGACTCAACATATCCCCCCTTATCAAATTAAATAGGCATCTTGCTTTCCCCTACGGGATAAAATAGATATTTTTAGTGGAATCATTATTATAGGTGGGCATGTGCTCTAATTATTGTCTTTTAAATATTTTCCAATCATATTTGCATTTACATCTAAATTAATTTTTTGTTGACAAAAAAATTGATACGCCACTCTAGATCACGAATGCGTCACACTAGATCGCTGATGACATCATGATAATAAGTGCATCGTGATCGTGTTTTGTTTATTATCTGAGGGCGTCAGACTACACAGCACGACCAAAAGCCGTTTAAATGTAAGTTTTGGTGTAGTCTTATACTTCCGTGCATTAATAAACAAAATTATTCTGAACTTAACAGGATATTTGCCAGTGTTTCCGATATGTTTTGTTGTTTGTGTGATGTCATAATACACATTCTGAATGTAGATATTAGGACCGCCCCCTTACTTCAGCTTACTGTGCTGCCGTTAGACATGTGGTGGATTGTAAAAGAAAAAGATTTTTGAAAATTGTGTCACCCCCCCGCCTCCCCGGCCGCCCAGGGGTGCAAAAGACCTGAAATTTACAAATTTACGTGCCCCTGTCGCAAAAGATGCTCAATACCAAAATTTGAAATAGAGATTGACTGGTAGTTATTAAGAAGAGTTAAAAATGTTCAATTGTTTAACACATTTCATCAATGACCATGTTTGGCCCCAACCCTAACATGCAAAACCCTACCCCTAAGGGTCACGCAAATTTACAATTATAATAGAAAACTCCCTGGCTCATTCCAACATCCATTTTAGTTTTAATTTACTGTCAAGTAGCAATTAAAATGTTTTTCAAATGATGTTTTACACTATACACTCTATGTACAATTTGGCCCCGCCCAATTAGGGTGCAGAACCCCTACCCCGGGCATCACCAAAATTTACAATTTTGGTAGAGGCCTCCCTGCTCTAGATCACTATGCATTTAGTTCTCTCAGGC
>CAJDSM010016873.1:0-14244 GCA_903981925.1 Ostrea lurida | reverse complement strand
AGCAGTCTGTAGTCTGTACATCTATACATCTGTACACTGACAGTTTTCTGGACATTTTTTGGCTGTCATTCAAAAATATATACTTTATACATGAACTTGTGTCAATGGATTTAACATATCAAGTACTTGAACTTCAGGCTTTCTTGACCTATTTTTAGCCTGGGCTTTATTAGCCATAGGCTCTTGATCTGACTGCTTGGTTTACAAATAAACAAAAGATCCGAAACAGTATCCAAGAAGAAGACTCCACAATACAACAAATAATTCATTGTTCTATATTCATTTAGTGAGTTCATATAATTAAGAAAGCGTAAATAACACAAATCATTTGAATAGGTCCGATTACTACGCAGTTAGATCATCACAAGATTTACGGTTTTGCAACACGTGCTATGCGATAATATGGTTGGACAACTACAATAGACAAAACAACGTACTGGAAAGTAATCGAAATGTCGCTAACACTTCGCGTTTTTGTCTATTATGTAGAAATGATCAATGGAACAACATCGTAGAAAAACAGTACAAAGCAATTCTATTTCTGTAAGACTGTAACGAGATGTGAGAAGGGGATAATGTCCTGAAACTCCTTACCATGTTGAAAAACATTTGTATGCTGTTGATAAAAGGACATTACTGGAGTCTGCGCTTTTTGTTTGAATTTGATATTCATATAAGTTAAGACTAACAGCATAAAAAGGAGAAGACAACGAAGCAAGTGATCGAGTTCATCGTTAATCAGAATGGCAAATACAAAAGTTGGAGATAAACACGACCCCTGATAACGGTAGTATCAGGGGATTAATCGGTGTGTTAAGAGAAGTAAGCATCCCCTGTCGAACCTGTACATCTGCCTTGAGTCATTGTCTATCAATCAGGTTAATGAATAATACCGTAGACAAAAGCAGTGTAAGGGAATGGTTAAGAATTGCTTATGAAACATGCAAGTACGATTGCTGCTTGATAAAACAAGCTCTTGCTACCACAACTAATAAGTTTGAGAGACATATAACACATATGTAGGGATATGAATGTTGCTACGATAAGTATGGGAAGTTGACGTGGAAGTTGCAAAGAAATGCTCTGTTTTTCATAGCAGTTGAAGTTGTTATCTTGCGGCAGAGTCAAAAGGCAGTTGTAATAAAGATCAATAATTAAAATATGTCAAAGATGTTCTACCAAACATTTACTGACTACACTCAGCATGGAAAATCATGGAGTTAGTGTCTTTTCACAAAAAGTATTAGTAAACATGAATGAAAATGGTGTCTATAATGAAGACGATGCGTATTTGCAAACAGAAACACCCGTCTAAATGAAATGTACAAACCAATTGATGTGCTATCTCTCTAAAATCATCAAATACAGAATTAACGAAGCAAGAGAGATGTCACCGACGATTGACATTAAATGTTCACAAAAACATTGTAAGTTTTTTGGGCGGGTTTTATTAATTAAAATCAATACTGGCTGGAGGATATATAAACATTTTTCTGTATTCATGACTCATAGATTCGTACTATAGTGTGACCGATTAATTTTCTATGCCACAACCAGTTTGTTTTGATGACAACTCAGAATCAAACTCCAAAACATACTAAAACACAATCTTGACCATGTACTCCATTTGAATATTGAATGTTATATCAAAGTTTCATAAAAGATTAGAATCACTGAGTTTGAGCTTGAGTTGAAAACGCCGCTCATAAAGCTGTTAATACTCGGCTGATTTCAGTGTCAGAATTATTAATTTATTGGGAATAAGCATTACATAATGTTGGTTTAAACGATCTGAGGGCTAACTGCTGTTTGGGGGAAATGTAATTCTGTCCTTTAATCTTTTACAAAATCTGTTTTTCAAAGGAATAACTACCTGTTTGTGAGAACTCTATTTTAAAAAGAGTAATGTTAAATTACATGATTTCAACCGTCTGTTACTTGAAGATTCAACCTTGTAAATAAAAGTAATCATTTAATTTGTTTTGGTGTGTCACTGATATAAAACTTGGCTGATAAAAGACATTTCCTGCACAAAATGACGTATAAATAGACTACAAGTAAATAGATAATAGGTAAATAATAACTCATCTTGTAAACCATCCTCTTAGTCATGTAATGTAAAGCCAGGCTTTCAGTAGCATTCAGTAACTATTGATCTTTACCCGTATTGACCTTGATCCTTGCAATTTCAGAATTAACTGGGTTTTCTTTGGTGTATATATATATATATATATGTGGCTGTATTCACTCTGATCTGAACTGTGGTTACCTTGGCATGTACTGGTAGATATACAGATAGTTCACGAATATTGATATCACCCCTTGTACATTGTAGATCATAGATACAAGATGAACAATCATGTTCACTGAGTCAGTCTCTCTTGGACTCGATTGCAGATTCTTATTGATAATGAAGATTAGAGAAAAACTGATCTTTTGATGAAGCTCATGGAAACATATTTAGATTTATGCTGTATAATGCTCTGATATACATTTGAATATGTAATCTGAAACTCTTCACAAGGGCATTCTAAATAGTCTGTATGTAACAAGAGCTGAACTTGTATGAAATCTTTAAAGTACTGTCATAATTTATTATTGTGTAGTAGTTAAGCCATACTGTGTTTAAGTTTAAGAATATTGATATGATACTTAAAAAATAAATTTTATTTCATGAGGGTATGAATTGCCATGCTTCATGCCAGCGTACTTCATGAATCATGTTGACTCATGTCGGTGCTTCATGAAAAGTTTACTGGCATGAAGCTTCGCAGTTCATGCCATCAGGTATTTTAGAAAATGGGTGTATAACCATGAGAAGATCATGAACATTCATGACCTACATTTATGACCTTTATACCTGATTCTGTCCTTGAATGATTTTTCACCATAACATTTACCATAACATTTTAATATTTAAGCTTCAGTAAATCAAGTCAGCATAAAAATATGTGGGTGGTAGGGGGTATCCTCTGTGAGTTCTACTTGTAGTATTTCTAGTTAACAAATGAATTTTTTTTAGATATCAAAGGCACAGACATTTGNCAAATGAATTTTTTTAGATATCAAAGGCACAGACATTTGATATGTAAATATAATGAAATATCTGCACACATGAGTACATTAATAGATAGACACGTGCTAGACACAGCCACTGCTATAGGAGAGAAAATGCACTTTATAGGCACAAATACTACTCTGTGTTAATGTTACTATTTACAGAAGATTGTGTGCATAAAGTAATGTACTTACAGAGAGTTTGCAAAGTAACTTGGTGTGTAGATTATTAACCCTAAATTTGCTGTTTTCCTTCACAGTAAACTAGATAGTACAATGTCAATTGCATGAAGTTAAAAGTAAAAAGTTTTGTTTTTTTAAAAATGAAACTACCATTTTTGGATAATTATTTGTAAGAAAAGCTCTCTGCATTTAAAATGTATATCATACATCCATTGTTATTTTCAGATGACCCAGAAGGAAATGAGGTCATTATCAGGTCGATTCCAAACCAGTCCCCACAAACAGCGCAGTGTTAGGGACAACAGCTTGCATAGAGAGACTAGTGCTGAACAGGAAGAGAGCACTCAGAAACTTACTGAGGGAAAGGACAAAGTAGACGGTGTGTTGAATAATGGGGGTGTTTCAAACTTTGGCTATGTTAAAACATAATTGAATGATTGTGTAAGGCTGAACAAGAAAGGTTTTCAGTTGTGGTTAGATAAGGATTTGGGGTTTTCCTCAAAATTTGCCACAGATGTCAACATAGTAGTCGTTCAATAGAAAATTCTTCTAGTTGTTTATACTTTACCTACTTAACAATAAATTAATGCAGAGCTTTGTTATCCCCTCACAATTAGTTGCAGAGGGGATATAGCAATGCTGCTGTGTGGCTTTGTGTTTATGTGTTTCCGGAACATTGTGAACATGATGGAAGCAAGGGCATTCATCAGAGGATCGTCAGACCTTTTGCAAATGTTGCCCATGGAGAGAGGACGAACCCTATTGATTTTCAAGTTCAAGGGTCAAAGATCAGGGTCACTATTGACTATTGCCTAAAAATCTTGTTGCAATGCTAGTGTTGCCTTGTTGTTAATGAAGTTTTATGCAGCAGTCCAAAATTAGTGCTATATTAGACTATTCTTCAGATGTAACAATTTTTGAGGTAGGAGAACAAAAGATGACCAAGGTGCATAGTTGTAGNGAATTAGTGCTATATTAGACTATTCTTCAGTTGTAATAATTTTTGAGGTAGGAAAACAAAAGATGACCAAGGTGCATAGTTGTAGTCTTGCAAACAAAGTATGAATGGTATGAACGGTTTTTGTGTATATGAATTACTCTACGGCTTGGAAGGTCAGATAGATAATTTTGTCAAACAGACAATTTGTTATGAACTGAAACAAAGATTATTATGCCAAGAATCAAGGATCAGTATTTAAAAAAAAACTAACAGAGTTGCTCATGATAAATATGTGTGTCCTAGAACTAATTTATTGACCAAGGTTAAGTAACACATAGATTAAATTATAAATGTTGCTGTCAGTTCTTAAGAAACAAATGAACAACATCCACTCTTTGGGGTTTAAATACCAATCAGCACTAAAAACCTTGTGATATTGTATTATGTATATACTCTGGTGACATTTAATTAAAGCCATATTGTTTTGTAAAAAGTTTAATGGCTTTCCTAATAGGCCAGCAGAAATAGTATGTCATTTTTTATTGCCCCCGCCATATAAATGGCGGGGCATAAGTGGTTACCCTGTTCTGTCATTCTTGTCATTCTGTACATCATTTGGTTTCCGTTCATGTATCTGCACGGTTTGCATTACATTACAACTCAAATTTGTATAAGTGGGAAAAAAATTAACAAATCCACAAAAGAAAAAAATATCAGGTCAGGTTTCAAGTGGTCATGGGTCCCGATGATTTTTGACAGAGTTAGCGCCCTCTTGGAACTTAGAAAAAGAATCTGAATTTTTTTTGTTTCCATTCAATTATCTCTGCCACGTTGCACACATTCAGTTCAAATTTGGTATATGGATACGTAGAGAATATGCAGGTCAATTGGAAGTTGTATCGGCCCGATGATTTTTGACAGAGTAAGCCTCTGATTGGAAAAACTTCATAAATTTTGTTTCCGTTCATTTATCTCTGCAACGGTTGCACACATTAGTTCAAAATTTTGGTATATGGATACATCAACAGGAATATGCAAGGATCAAGTTCGAAGTTGGTCAATAAGTCCGGATGATTTTGACAGAGTTAGCTTCTGTGATTAGAAAAAATCAGAAATTTTTCGTTTTCCGTTAATTATCTCTGCAACGGTTGCACACATTAGTTCCAAATTGGTATAATATAATACATCACACCAGGAATATGCCGGTCAAGTTCGAAGTTGGTCATGTCCGATGAATTTTTGAAGAGTAAGCCTCTTGAACCTAAGAAAAATCAGAAATTTTTCGTTTACCGTAATTATTTCTGCAACGGTTGCAAGCACATTCAGTTCAACTCTGGTATTGGATACGTCACACGATTCTCGCATTTAAAAAGCTTTCAATTTTACCCTTATGAAATTTCCTTCATTAGACTTCACTGTAGGCGGGGGCATTTGTGTCGCAACCGGACACATCTAGTTGTAATTAATGTAATGTAATTACCGGTGTTGCCCTAACTCGATTTTGGTATAGTTGTTTGGATTGCGATTACGTTGACACAAGTGTTACCTTTGCCTTTCTTGTATGTATTGTATACAATACTCATCGTATTTAAAATTGATTGCAGGAGATTCCGTGCAATATATGCACATATTTAACAAATGTATGTACGAATTAGTGGTACATCTTTGTATAGGGAGATCATGATGACACTGATGGTCGACGATGTTTGCGGCAGCTGCACAGAGAGCCCGGATAAACCAGCTTTGGATCTGGAATTAAGTAAATCCGAGAAACCCGGCCCGGTCCACCACTCACATTCCCAAGGTCAGTCACAAGAAGATGTCAGACACGGGGACGTACATTAATGTTTTCTCAGACGAGCGTCGACACAAGTGAGCAAGAGGCTTTGGAATGTGCCAAAGAAGACCTTATCAAACTGTTAATTTACAGGTATCGAGTACATGTAATGAAATCATGGTGGAAAATCGATGCCAATGGAAGATGGTCATCGAGTTGATATTTTGCAGACTGAATCTAATACGTATAAGTAGAAAATTTTTAGCGAGACGCAAATTTAGCGTTTTCTCCTTTAAAAGTGGTAATTTTATTTTTAGCGGTTAATAATTTTAGCGATTTATAATCTATTACTAAGCAGAAAGCCTCTTCCAATGATTTGGAATTAATTTTTAGGCGATCTTCTAATTTTAGCGATCTCAAAGAACTCGCTAATAATCGCAAAATTAAGAATCCTCGTAAATTTCTGCTTATACGGTAATATGAATTTTAATAAAATCAAATACTGATGTCAATTGAAATAATATCCCCAATAAACTGTTGGGCTATTTTTACCATTCTATAAAGAATGGTTTAATGTTAACACATAAAAAAATTGGGAAATACTGATTTTTTATTTTTTTACAGGCATGAACACTTCTTAATGGAAAGCTGGACTTTGCAGAAAGTATAGGAGCAAGGAACACAATATCTTAAACAAGGAGACCAGGTAAAGAACTTTCGTCTTGTTAATTAAAGTCTTTTAACATGTACTTTCAGCATATAAGGATAGAAGTGAGTGAGTTCTATTTCACGAGCCATGCTTCTTGCAAATTACACATGATAAAGTCCAATTTCCAAAATGATCAAGGAAATCCTACAGTAGTATTTATCTATTGTGTGTACATATAGTCACATCTTGAATGATAGTTTCAGGATTCAAATCGAACAGTGAGTACATCTCTGTCTTTTTATTTGATAGGATGCAGAGCTGTTGTTTTGTGGTGGCAGGATCATTGAAATTTTGCAGGCATGTGGTGGGCAAAGAGAAGAAAGAGGTTAGAGAATGTTCAGGCCACTCTCAAAATGGCTCAAAGGAGGTCATGATCTCGGTCTCAAATTTTTTTTTTTTTTTGCATTAACACAAAATAAAATTACTTTCAGTTTGCTTGAAATCAGATCTCTTGAACCTTGATACTCTCATAGTAAATTAAGGTTCACAGTAATTATTCAATCTTTCAATGTAGTAAGTTAAGAAGTGCCATGTTTATTGTGAATTGACCATGGGCAGGTGTTTTGATGTTGGCAAGGGGAAAAAGATCAAAATTATTTGACTTCTATAGATTGTCCCTGTTTGCATGTGAAACGAAAATAATAACACTTGAAAAAACAAAATTTATCTGAATATACATAAGTGAAATAATTGTCAATTTAAACTTGATTCAATGTACCAACAAATACTCAATGTGTTTGTATTGAAATACTCGATGGCTACCATGTATGGTAAAATGTTAATGATTGGTAGTAATAAAACCCACTTGTTAGCTGCCTCAGTTTTAGGTTCCGTTGCTAAACCCTGAAACTTTTCACATCAAGGAGAAAGCACAATTTTTACTAGCCAAAATGTATTACCGGTAAACGAGCAATTTTAAGAAACAATGGCTGATATTTTGACGTGTTTACCTGTCAGGCTTTACTGGTTCATGCCTTACCAGGGATTGTGGGACCCTAGGGGTGCTGAAGGCGAACTTATTCCTTCTCATAGATGTAAATATGAGTGTAGGATTGTCACCATATCCAAAATGGAAGCTTTTACAGTATTAAAGTAAATTGGTTGAACGCGTGTAACACGCATGTAAATAATGAGTGTAGCGATTGTCACTATATGACTAAGGAAGACTTTTACAGGTAATTAAAGTACAATTGTAAATAGATCGGCTGTAACACAGATATGCAAACACCTGTGTAATCCAACATCTTCTGGAGAGAAATAACGTAGTCAGTGTAGTTTGGATATGTTGTTGAATACATATGTAAGATACTTGGATTGAAAGATGATTGGGATGAAAATTAGGGTAAAATAAATGGTGGCAGGATTACACGGTGATGGTTAGGCTAGTTTACAACTACAGTCGAACCCAGTTATTCTTGAACTCGATGGAACAGAGAAAATTCAAGATATCCGTGGATTCGAGATATCGAGGGTAAAAAATACTTAGAAAATAAGTGGCTGGACTTCGCGAATACTTTTCAACATGGCCATGGGCATTTGGAACTATCAGGTCTATGAGATACTAACGTTGAACTGTTGTATTAATTCAATGAGAAAAGAGTAAGCTATATCATGATTGGAGTAAATGTAACTTGTTATGCATTATGTTTGAAAAAATTGATTGATTTTGAGTATTATGCAGCTCACCAACCTTGTTTGAGAATTTGATATGATTTTTTTGTATGTATTCATGCAAGCTACAGCCCTTGTGAGATTTGATGTGATTTTGTAGTATTATGCAAGCTCACTCCTTGTTTGAGATTTTGATGTGATTTTTGTAAAGTATTTGCAAGCTCCGCCCTTGTTTGAGATTTTGATGTGATTTGTAGTATTGATGCACGCTCCGCCCTTGTTTGGATTGTTTGATGTGATTTTGTAAGTATTATGCAAGACTCCGCCTTGTTTGAGATTTGATTGATTTATTTGTAGTATTATGCAAGCCCGGCCCTGTTTGAGATTTTGATGTGAATTTTGTCAGTATTTGATGCAGCTCCGCCTTGTTTGAGATTTTGATGGATTTTGTAGTATTATGCAAGCTCCGCCCTGTTTGAGATTTTGATGTGATTTTGTCGTATTATGCAAGCTCCCCTTGTTTGAGAATCTTGATGTTGATTTTGTGTATTTCGCAGCTCCGCCTTGTTTGAGAATTTGATGTGATTTTGTAGGTACTATGCAAGCATCCGCCTTGTTTGACGATTTTGATGTGATTTGTAGTATAAGCAAGCTCCGCCCTTGTTTGAGATTCTGAAGTGATTTTGTAGTAATTATGCAAGCTCCGGCCCTGTTGAGAATTTGATTGTTTTGTATATTATGCAAGCTCCGCCTTGTTTGAGATTTTGATGTGATTTTGTAGTATAATGCGAAGCTCAGCCCCTTGTTTGAGATTTTTGAATTGATTTGTAGTATTATGCAAGCTCCGCCTGTTGAGATTTTGATGTGATTTTGTAGTAATATGCAAGCTCCGCCCTTAGTTTTGAGAAATTTGCTGTGATTTTGTAGTACTTATGCCAACAACGCTCCGCCCATTGTTTGAGATTTTGATGTGATTTTGTAGTACTATGCAAGCTCCGCCTTGTTTGAGAATTTTGTATGTGGATTTTGTTGTAGTACTATGCAAGTTCTGCCTTGTTTTGAGAATTGATGTATTTGTAGTATTATGCAAAGCTCCGCACTTGTTTGAGGATTTTATGTGATTTGTAGTATTATAGGAAGCTTTCCGCCATTGTTTGAGAATTTGATGTGATTTTGTAGTATTTGCAGCTCAGCCCTCGTGTTCCTCTCAGTCGCTCACAACATCAAGTGGTTGGATGACGCCATTCGTGAGCAGATAGATTTGCCTCTGGACTGATTCTCACTGAAGCGGTGGAAGGCTCTTTTCAGGTACACAAGAACAAAATTGACTACTTGACATACCCTGTGAATTCCATGGTAGGTATGTATTGTCATTCATAGTGGGTCTGAACACAGAATTACTTCCAAATGAAACTTTTTAGAGAATGTTTTGGAATTTATCACCAGTTGCATATATTATTCAGTAGATTAAAAATGTTAAGCGATTAAGGCAATTAAACAGTTATGTAGTAATCTAGTACTTTTATATGATACTACCATTGATTACAATCTGTTCTGTAATTTTGTAGACAAGGTGACAAACGGCTTCAAAATTTTACATCGTCCTTACGGGTCGCTGAGGTCAGTCATCAAGAAGGAGGACGGATAAGAAGGAGTTAGTCAGGAGAGTATGCGGGGGGAACTGGGTGGAATCGTGGAGGTGCTGACAGAAGCCAAGAGGAACCACCATCATGGCCGTCCAGGTAAGCCCGACCATATGGCGTCAGGTTAACCCCCAAGATCATAGGCTGTCAGGTAGCACCATCATGGCTGTCAGGTAAGTCACATCATCATGGCTGTCAGGTAAGCACATCATGGCCTGTCGGTAAGCACCATCATGGCTTCGGTAAGCCACATCCATGGTGTCAGGTAACCAATACCTCATGGCTTAGGTAAGCCATCATCATGGTGTCAGGTCAACATCATGGGTTCAGGTAAGCACCATCATGGGCAGTCAGTTACATCATCATGGCGTCAGGTAAGCATCATCATGGCGTGTAGGTAAGCACATCATTGGTGTCGAGGTAAGGCAACATCATGGCTGTCGGTAAGCACATCAATGGCTTCAGGTAAGACCATCATGGGCGTCAGGTAAGCATCATCATGGTCTGTCAGGTAAGCATCAAATCATGGGCTGTCAGGCTTAAGCATCATCATGGCTGTCAGGTAAGTCACCATCATCATGGCTGTCAGGATAGCCATGCATGGCTGTTCAGGTAAGCACATCATGGGCTGTCAGGTACAAGCACCATCATGGGTGTCAGGTAGCAACCATCATGGTGTCAGGAAACCATATCATGGCTGTCAGGTAAGCATCATCATATGGCTGTCAGGTAAGCACCATCATGGTGTCGGTAAAGCACCAATATGGCTGTCAGGTAACCATCATATGCTGTCAGGTAAGCACCATCTGGTGTCAGGTGCACCAACAATCATGGCTTCAGGTAAGCACCACCATCATGGCTGTAGGTAAGCACCATCATGGGTGTCAGTAAGCACCATATGGTGTTCAGGTAACCATGCATCATGGCTGTCCAGGGTAAGCCACCATCCATGGCCTGTCAGGTAAGCACCACCATCATGGCTGTCAAGGGTAAGCACCCATCATCTGGTGTCAGGTAGCACCATCATGGCTGTCGGTAACCACAATGCATGGCCGTCAGATTAATTACTCATGGCTGTCATGGTAAGCACCACATCATGCCCGTTCAGTAACATAGGCTGGGGAGAAATTCTAATTGAAATGTTGTGAATTATACTTTTGGAAGGCCATCCAAGACCATTTTATAGTAAAATCCCATATGTAGAACGATTCTGTAATCATGAGAGATGACCCATAATTGCACATCCGGAACTAATATAATTTAAATGATAGTAAAAAGAAAAAAATCTCTTAGATAATTTTTTTATTAAAAATCACAAGGGGTACACAAGTGTCAAATTTGCTGAAGTTTTTTAGTAAGATTTAGGAATTATAAGAATCTTCTGAGATCACACAAAGGTACAGTTTGTCAATTGGATACTTCAGCATCCTCATGTTATATGTTAAAAATGACCATGAGATGGGGGTTGAGTTATAATAAATTTAAATTTAGTACATGAATTAGTGTTTCTATTTTGTTAGTATCTGTGTAATGAACAAGGTAACTCCAGGGAGTATTGGTGGCACAGGACCTTGTTTTTTAGGTCACCTGAGTAAACTCAGGAGACCTATTGCAATTCGGTTCGTCGTGCGTCGTGCGTTGTGTGTTTAACAATTGAACATTTTTCCTTCTTCTTGATAACTACCATCAATTCTTTCAATTTTTGGTATGAAGCATCTTTGGGACAAGGGGCAATTAAATTGTAAATTTCAGGTCTTTTGCACCCGGGGGCTAGGGGGGTGGGGCAAAAAACTGCCCAAAAAGTGACAAGTTTCAAAATCTCTTCTTACAAACTCGCACATGCCTGAGAGACACTAAATGAAGTAGTATGTAGGGGAAGGCATCTCACACCAAAATTGTAAATTTTGGTGATCCCCAGGGTAGGTTCTGACCAGGGTGGGGCCTAAACTGGTATCTGTATATGTGTAAAACATTTGAAAAACATCTTCTTTTCTATTGATAGTAAATAAAACTAAATGGATGTTTGGAATGAGCAGGGAGTTTTTTAATTATAATTGTAAATTTTGTTACCGCTAGGGCGTAGGGATTTGGTATAGGGTGAAGGCCAAACTGGTCATGATAAATGTGTTACATTAATTGAACATTTTTAACTTCTGTTTTGAAACTAACCTAGTCAAATTATTTTTCAAATTTGGTATGAAGCATCTTTGGTGACAGGGCACATAAATTTAAATTTCAGGTCTCTTGCATCCCCTGGGCCTGGGGAGGGGGGGGGGGACTGCCCAAAGTGACAAATTTAAAAAATTCTTCTTTACAGCTGCACACAATGTTTGAGAGAAACTAAATGAATAGTGATGTAGAGCAGGAAGCGCCTTACCAAAAATTGTAATTTGTTTTGATCCCGGGGTAGGGGTTCTGATCCCCAGGGTGGGGCCAACTTTGGTAACATAGTTATTGAAAAAACATCTTCTTTATGCTATTGTTAGTAAATTAAACTAAATTGATGTTTGGAATGAGCGGGAGTTTTTATTATGAATATAAATTTTGTTACCCTAGGGGTAGGGGTTGGTGATTAGGGTGGTGGGAAAATGGTCTTGATTGAAAATGGCTAACATTTTAACATTTGTTTAACTTTCTCGTAAACTAGTCCAAATTTTTAAAAAAAAATTTGGGTAGAGAAGCATCTTTGGGACAAGGGCACATTTGTTAAATTGTAATTTCAGGTTCTTGCACCTCGGGGGGGGGGGGGGGGGGGGGGGGGGGGGGGGGGGGGGGGGGGGGGGGGAGCAAAAACAGCCAATTTTAAAAAATCTTCTTTCTTTTACAACCGCAATGTTGAGCAGAAACTAAATGCTAGTGATGTAAGCAGGAAGGCCTGTACCAAAATTGTAAATCTGTGACCCAGGTAGGGTTTCTGACCCAGGACGGGGCCAACTTGGTACTAGTGTTTTAATATTTACATTTTATGAAAAACATCTCCAGTTGCTTATTGCATATTAATTTTGAAACAAATGAGATAATTTGGACTGAACATGGGAGCCTTTATCTAATGTACAACCCCCCCCCGCCTGCAACAAGTGGGAATGGGGGGGGGGGGGGGATCTGATCTGGATTGTTTGTTGTCTGTCTGTAAACAGAATGTTTTTCCCAGGCACCAATGTGTTAGCTTTTTCCCTAGAGTTACGATATCATGCATAATGATCTGTCCATGGTGAAGATGTTCTTCATGAATTTTGGGTCCATAAGTCAAAGTGCATAGACAAAAAGTAGCGAATATGTTTCCGGTTCTAGAGCATTTCACTTTCCACGATAGAGTTCTATATTATGCATATAGACTACCCTTTGAAATGATGATGTTCCTTTTATCAAATTTTGGGTCAAAGGTCAGTGCACTGGACCTCAAAAGTATGCAGTAATGGTTTCTGGCTTTCATGCGTGTAGCTTTCATGTCACATCGAGTAGCTATATCATAACTGTATACAACTACCTGCATGGTCGAAGATGATCCTATTGAATTTGGGTAAAAGGTCAAGCCATGGGCATTAAAGTTGCAATATGGTTTCCTTTTAAAATGTTTGAACAGTTAACAACACCATTTGTGAGATTGAAATGATAATCATCTTGTGTATTTGAATAGGAATCATGCATATTTTGAAAGATGATAACATATGAACAATACCTAGTGAGACTTAAAAATGCAAATATGAGACTCCCCGTATGGGATATGATACTCAGGTGACTGTTAAGGCCTGTGGGCCTCTTGTTTAAAAAACATAATAGGAGATTGTGAAGTTATTAGTGTTAAGTATGTTGTTACAGGATAGCTGTAAACTACCCTGTTGCAAATGCACATAAAACAAATGCAAATTGACTCAATTTATATTACAGAGACACCGAGTGTGCCAAATTACCAGCAGAATTATTGAATTTGATCAAACGTAAATACCCTCAAATTGTAACCCGACTGATCCACCTACTCGGGGAGCGACTTTTAGGACAACTACAGACGAAATCTTCTGATTCATTCCCTATAGCAGGTTTGTAGAAAAGCTTCTTGTTGAAAGGCTGTGGTGTATATTTTATAGCCTAGGCCACATTTAAAAGAATGTCTTGTTTCCCCTCCCCTGGGTCTAGTGTATGTATCAGATCAGGCAGGCAAATACTCTGGGGTTTTTTTTTTCTTATTTTTTTTTGTCAACTGGATTTTTAATGTGGTTGCATGACTTGATTTTTGCATAAGATCCCACTATTCAAATTGGATGTATTGAGATCATGAATCCTTTTGCTCTTTTAAAGAGCCATTCTCTGTAAGCATAAAAAAATT
>CAJDSM010016870.1:774-16359 GCA_903981925.1 Ostrea lurida | reverse complement strand
CTGACGGCCATGATGGTGGTGCTTACCTGACGGCCATGATGGTGGTGGTCCTCTTGGCTTCTGTCAGCACCTCCACGATTCCCACCAGTTCCCCCCGGCCATACTCTCCTACTAACTCCTTCTTTCCGTCCTCCTTCGTGATGACTGACCTCAGGCGACCCGTCAGGACGATGTAAATGTGATCCGATTGGTCACCTTGTCTACAAAATTACAGAACAGATGTCAATCAATGTGTAGTAGCATATAAAGTACTAGATTTACTACTAACTGTTTAATTTGGCCTTGATGCTTAACTATTTTTAATCTACATGAATAATATATGCACTGGTATAAATTCCAAAACAGTTCTCAAAGTTTCAATTTGGAGTAATTCTGTGTTGAGACCCACTATGAATGACAATACATACTACCTTGAATTCACAGGGTATGTCAAGTAGTCATTTTGTTCTTTGTACCTGAAAAGAGCCTTCCCCGCTTCAGTGAGAATCCAGTCCAGAGCAAAATCTATCTGTCTCACGAATGGAGTCATCCTAACCACTGATGTGTGAGCGACTGAGAGGACCACTGAGGGTCTGGCTTTGCATAAATACTACAACAATATCAAATTCTTCAAATAAAGGGCGGAGCTTGCATGTAATACTACAAAATCACATCAAAATTTCAAACAAGGGCGGAGCTTGCATAAATACTACAAAATCACATTCAAATTCTCAAACAAGGGCGGAGCTTGCATAGTACTACAAAATTCACATCAAAAATTCTCAAACAAGGGCGGAAGCTGGCATTAGTACTACAAATCACATCAAATCTCAAACAAGGGCGGAAGCTTGCATATGTACTTACAAAATCAACATAATTCTCAAACAAAGGGCGGAGCTTGCATAATACTACAAAATCACATCAAAATCTCAAACAAGGGCGGAGCTTGCATAATACTACAAATCACATCAAATCTCAAACAAGGGGCTTTGAGCTTGCATAAATACTACAAAATCACATCAAAATCTCACAACAAGGCGGAGCTTGCATAATACTACAAAAACACATCAAAATTCTCCAAACAAGGGCGGAGCTTGCCATAATCTACCAAAATCACATCCAAAACTCAACAGGGGGAGCTATTGCATAGTACTACAAAATCACATCAAAATTCTCAAACAAGGGCGGAGCTTGCATAGTTATTACAAAATCACATCAAATTTCTCAAACAAGGGCGGAGCTTTGCATAATACTACAAAAATCACATTCAAATTCTCAACAAGGGCGGAGCTTGCATATACTACAAAATCACATCAAAATCTCAAACAAGGGCGAGCTTGCATAATACTACAAAAATCACATCAAAATCTCAAAACAAGGGCGGAAGCTTGCATAATACTAAAATCACATCAAAATCTCAAACAAGGGCGGAGCTTGCATAATACTACAAAATCATATCAAAATCTCAAACAAAGGCGGAGCTTGCATAATACTACAAAATCAATCAAATCTCAAACAAGGGCGGAGCTTTGCATAATTATACAAAATCCATCAAAAATCTCAAACAAGGGCGGGAGCTTGCATAATACTACAAAATTACATCAAAAATCTAAAACAAGGGCTGAGCTTGCATTAATACTACAAAATCTACATCAAATTCTCAAACAAGGGCTGGAGCTTGCATAATACTACCAAATCATATCAATTTCTCAAAACACAGGGGTGGAGCTTGCATAATACTACAAAATCACATCATATTTTTTCAACATAATGATAAAAGTTACATTTACTCCAAATCATGTATAGCTACTCTTTTCTCAGTGAATTAATACACAGTTCAACTTAGGTATCTCAAACTCTGATATTTCAAATGCCATGGCCATGTTGAAAAGATTCGGAAGTCCCAGCCACTTATTTTCTAAGTATTTTTACCCTCGATATCTCGAATCCACGGATATCTTGAAGTTTTTTCTCTGTCCCATCGAGTTCAAGATAACTAGGTTCGACTGTAGTTTTAAAACTATCTAAACCATCACCTGTGTAATCCGTGCCACCATTTATTTTTACCCTAATTTTCATCCCAATCATCTTTCATCCAATATCTTTACATATGTATTCAAACATATCCAAACTACACTGACTACGTATTTCTCTCCAGAAGATGTTGGATTACACAGGTGTTGCTATATCTGTGTTACAGCGCGATTCTATTTACAATTACTTTAATTACCTGTAAAAGTCTTCCTTGGATATGGTGACAATCCTACACTCATATTTACATCTGATGGAGAAGAATGAAGGTTCCCCTGTCAGCACCGCTAGGGCTCCCACCAACTCCCCTGGGTAAGCATTGAACAGTAAAGCCTGACAGGTAAACAGTCAAATATCAGCCATGTTGTTTCTTAAATTGCTCTTACCGGTAATACATTTTGGCTATAAAATTGTGCTTCTCCTTGATTGAAAAGTTTTCAGGGGTTTAGCAAGGAACTACAAATAGGCTAGCTAACAAGTGGGTTTTATTACTACACAATCATTTAATTTTACCATACATGGTAGCCATCTAAGTATTTCAATTACAACACATTTGTATATTTGTTGGTACATTGAATCATTTAAATATGACAATTATTTCACTTATGTATATGTCAAGTATTTTGTTTTTTTCAAGTGTTATATTTCGTTTCAATGCAAACAGGGACAATCTAATAGAAGTCAAATATTTTGATCTTTTTCCCCTGCCAACATCAGAAACACCTGCCCATGGTTAATTCACATAAACAATGGCACTTCTAACTTACTACATTGAAAGATTGAATATGTACTGTGGAACCTTAATTTACTTTGAGAGATCAAGGGTTTCAAGAGATCTGAATTTCAAGCAACTGAAAGTAATTTTATTTTGTTTAATGCAAAAAAAAAAAAATTGAGACCATGATCATGACCTCCTTTGAGCCATTGAGAGTGGCCTGAACATCTCTACCTCTTTCTGTTCTTTGCCCACCACATGCTGCAGAAGTTTCAATGATCCTGCCACCACAAACAACAGACTTGCATCCTATCAAATAAAAACAGAGATGGTACTCACTTCGATTTGATTCCTGAAACTATCATTCAAGGAATGTGACTATATTTTACACACAAATTACAGATAAATACTACTGTAGATTCCTTGATATATTGTGGAATTTGGAATTTATCATTGTGTAATTTTGCAAGAAGCATGGCTTGTGAAATAAACTCACTCACTTCTATCCTTATATTGCTGAAATACATGTAAAAACTTTAATTAACAGACCAAAGTTCTTACCTGGTCTCCTTGTTTAAGAATTGTGGTTCCTGCTCTATACTTTCTCAAAGTCAGCTTTCCATTAAGAAGTGATTCATCCTTGTAAAAAATAAAAATCAGAGTATCCCATTTTTTTTTGGTGTTAAATTAAACCATTCTATAGAATGGTAAAAATAGCCCACAGTTTATTGGGGATATTATTTCAATTGACATCAGTATTTGAGTATAAAATTCATCATACCGTATAAGCAGAAATTTTAGCGAGAGCGAGGATTTAATTTTGGCATTATTAGCGAGGTCTTTGAAGATCGCTAAAATTAAATATCGCTAAAAATTAATTCCAAATCATTGGAAGAGCTTTTCTTAGTAATAGATTATAAAATCGCTAAAATTATTAACCGCTAATAAAATACCACTTTTAAAGGAAGAAACGCTAAATTTGCGTCTCGCTAAAATTTCTACTTATACGGTATTAGATTTCAGTCTGCAAAATACAACTTCATGACCATCTTCCATGCATCGATTTTTCCACCAAATGAATTCATTACATGTACTGATACCTGTAAATTCAACAGTTTGATAAGGTCTTTCTTGGCACATTCCAAAAGCCTCTTCTCCACTTGTGTCGACGCTCGTCTGAAGAAACATACATGTACGTCCCGTGTCTGACATCTTCTTGTGACGTGACCTTGGAATGTGAGTGGTGGACCGGGCGGGTTCCTCGATTTACTTAATTCCAGACCAAGCTGTTTATCCGGGCTCTCTGTGCACTGCCGCAAAATCTGTCTGGGCAACCATCAGTGTCATCATGAGTCTCCCCTAATACAAAGATGTACCACTAATTGTACAAACATTGTTAAATATGTGGATATATTGCACGGAATCTCCTCAATCAAATTTAAATACATGAGTATTGTATACAAGTACATACAAAAAGGCAAAGGTAACATTGTGTCAAACGTAATCGCAATCCAAACAACATATACAAAATCGAGTGTAGGGCAAACACGGTAATTACATATACATGTAATTACAACTAGATGTGTCGGTGCGACACAAAATGCCCCGCTACAGTGAAGTCTAATGAAGGAAATTCATAAGGGTAAAATTGAAAGTTTTTTAAATGCATGAATTGTGACGTATCCATATACCAGATTTGAACTGAATGTGTGCAACCGTTGCAGAGATAATTTAACGGTAACGAAAAATTTCTGATTTTTTTTCTTAGTTCAAGAGGGCTTACTCTGTCAAAAATCATCGGACCATGACCAACTTCGAACTTGACCTGCATATTCCTGTTGATGTATCTATATACCAATTTGAACTGAATGTGTGCAACCGTTGGCAGAGATAATTAACGGAAACGAAAATTTTCTGATTTTTTTCTAAGTTCAAGAAGGCTAACTCTGTCAAAAATCATCGGACTATGACCACTTCGAACTTGACCTGGCATTATTCCTGTGATGTATCCATATACCAAATTTGAACTGAATGTGTGCACGTTGCAGAGATAATGAACGGAAACAAAAAATTTATGAATTTTTTCCAAGTTCAAGAGGGCTTACTCTGTCAAAAATCATCGGACCATGACCACTTCAACTTGACCTGCAATTCCTTGTGACGTATCCATATACCAAATTTGAACCTGAATGTGTGCAACCGTTGCAGAGAAATGAATGGAAACAAAAAATTCAGATTTTTTTCTAAGTTCAAGAGGGGCTAACTCCTGTCAAAAAATTCATCGACCATGACAACTTCGAAACCTGACCTGCATATTCCTGTGATGTATCCATATACCAAATTTGAGTTGAATGTATGCAACCGTTGCAAGAGATAATGAACGGAAACCAATGATGACAAGAATGACCAGAACTGACAGAACAGGGTAACACATATGCCCCGGCCATTTTATGGCGGGGCATAAAAAATACATACTATTCTGCTGGCCTATTGAGAAGCCATAAACTTTTTACAAAACAATATGGGCTTTATTAATGGTCACCAGAGTGATATACAATAAAACAATATCAAAGGTTTTTATGCTGATTGTGTTATTTAAACCCCAAAGAGTGGATGTTGTCATTTTTTCTATGAACTGAATCAACATTATAATTTTATCTTGTGTGTACTTAACCTTGGTCAATAAATTAGTTCTGGGACACAACATAATAGTCATTGAGCAACTCCTGTTTAGTTTTTTTTAAAATACTGACCTTGATCTTGGCATAATAACTTTGTTTCAGTGTCATAACAAATTGTTCTTTTGAACAAATTATCTATCTGACCTTCCAAGCCGTAGAGTAATTCATATACACAAAAACCGTTCATACCATTCATACTTTGGTTTGCAAGACTACAACTATGCACCTTGGTCCATCTTTTGTTTTCCTACCTCAAAAATTATTAACAACTGAAGAATAGTCTAATTATGCACTAATTCTGGACTGCTGCATTAAAACTTCATTAACAACAAGGCAACACTAGCATTGCAACAAGATTTTTAGGCAATAGTCAATAGTGACCCTGATCTTTGACCCTTGAACTTGAAAATCAATAGGGTTCGTCCTCTCTCCATGGGCAACATTTTGCCAAAAGGTCTGATGATCCTCTGTGAATGCCCTTGCTTCCATCATGTTCACAATGTTCCGGAAACACATAAACACAAAGCCACACAGCAGCAATTGCTATATCCCCTCTGCAATAATTATTGTGAGGGGATAACAAAACTCTGCATTAATTTTGTTTGTTAAGTAGGTAAAGTATAAAAACTAGAAGGATTTTCTACTTGACGACTACTATGTTTGACATCTGTGGCAAATTTTGAGGAAAACCCCCAAATCCTTATCTAACCACAATACTGAAACCTTTCTTGTTCAGCCTTACACAATCATTCAATTATGTTTTTAACATAGCCAAGTTTGAAACACCCCCATTATTCAACACACCGTCTACTTTGTCCTTTCCCTAGTAAGTTCTGAGTGCTCTCTTCCTGTTCAGCACTAGTCTCTCTATGCAAGCTGTTGTCCCTAACACTGCGCGCTGTTTGTGGGGACTGGTTTGGAATCGACCTGATAATGACTCATTTCCTTCTGGGTCATCTGAAAATAACATGGATGTTTGATATACATTTTAAATGCAGAGAGCTTTTCTTACAAATAATTATCAAAAAATGGTAGTTTTTCATTTTTAAAAAAACAAAACTTTTTACTTTTAACTTCATGCAATTGAATTTACTATCTAGTTTACTGTGAAGGAAACAGCAAATTTGGGGTTAATAATCTACAACACCAAGTTACTTTGCAACTCTCTGTAAGTCATTACTTTAGCACACAATCTTCTGTAATAGTAACATTAACACAGAGTAGTATTTGTGCCTATAAAGTGCATTTTCTCTCCTATAGCAGTGGCTGTGTCTAGCACGTGTCTATCTATTAATGTACTCATGTGTGCAGATATTTCATTATATTACATATCAAATGTCTGTGCCTTTGATATCTAAAAAAATTCATTTGTTAACTACAGTCCCTGAAACGTTCTACTTTACCACACGCACGGTGACCGCACCGCAGAACGCACGTGACCGTACGGTGACCGCAATTTGGGACCGCTGACCGCACGCTAAACCGCGACCGGACCGCAATGTGAACGGTGACCGACCGCTGACCGCACGTGACCGACCGCTGACCGCACGCTGAACGCAATATGAATTAATCATTCGGAATGTTTCGGAATTTTTTCCACTTGGGTTAGATATATTCTATCATTAGCTAAAAAAATAAATTAAATAAATAATTGTATCCAATACATAATAATATATAGGTAAGAAAAAAACATATACATTCAATCAATGGATATAAATGATAAAAACAAACCAAATGATACTATATGTTGTATAAAAAATATGCCAGTCTATAGCATACTGTACATGTATTTTCTGTAAAGTATGCTAAATGTATATACAACCGTACAAGTATTTCTATGGAGATTCATTTTTTTTTTTTCTAAATGCACAGTATGTGCAAAAAAGAAAAAAAAAACCTATATTTTTTTTTATTAGCACTGTAACGACATCCAGGATTACGGGCGTACATGCATGGCTTCAAAATTTTAGGGCACGAGAATACATATACCTGCAATAACAAACACCCCTAAAAATCTATGCATTAAACAAACAACGGACGGTGTACCCCTTGTCAACACAGTATTTTTTTATTAGAAATTGTAAACGACATCCAGGATTACGAGTGTACATGTATGGCTTCAGGATTTCGAGCACAAGGAATACATATATACCTGCAATTAACAAACACCCCTAAAAGAATGCATTAAACAAACACGGGCAGCATCTGTTAAAATTAATGTACATGTAGCTACGCTTTTCTTTGGAGTTCGAATGTCAATGCAAAGAAAAAAGCCTGAAGGCTGACCGCACGGTGACTGACCCGCACGGTGACCGACCGCTGACCGCACGGTAACCGCTGACCGCGAACGGTGACCGCACGCTGACCGCAAAACTGTGACCGGTGACCGCACGGAAAAATGGTAAAGTGAACGTTTCAGGGACTGTAGAAATTCTACAAGTAGAACTCACAGAGGATACCCCCTACTACCACATAATTTTATGCTGACTTTATTTACTGAAGCTTAAATATTAAAATGTTATGGTAAATGTTATGGTGAAAAATCATTCAGGACAGAATCAGGTATAAAGGTCATAAATGTAGGTCATGAATGTTCATGATCTTCTCATGGTTATACACCCATTTTCTAAAATACCTGATGGCATGAACTGCGAAGCTTCATGCCAGTAAACTTTTCATGAAGCACCGACATGAGTCAACATGATTCATGAAGTACGCTGGATGAAGCATGGCAATTCCATACCCTCATGAAATAAAATTTATTTTTTAAGTATCATATCAATATTCTTAAACTTAAACACAGTATGGCTTAACTACTACACAATAATAAATTATGGCAGTACTTTAAAGATTTCATACAAGTTCAGCTCTTGTTACATACAGACTATATGAATGCCCTTGTAAGAGTTTCAGATTACATATTCAAATTGTTCAGAGCATTATACAGCATAAATCTAAATATGTTTCCATGAGCTTCATCAAAAGATCAGTTTTTCTCTAATCTTATTATCAATAAGAAATCTGCAATCGAGTCAAAAGAGACTGACTCAGTGAACTGATTGTTCATTCTTGTATCTATGATCTACAATGTACAAGGGGTGATTACAAAGTTGTGAACTATCTGTATATCTAACATGCCAAGGTAACCACAGTTCAGATCAGAGTGAATACAGCCACACATATATATACACCAAAGAAAACCCAGTTAGATTCCTGAAATTTGCAAGACTCAAGGTCCAATAACAGGGTTAAAATCAAAGTACTGAATGTACTGAAAGCCTGGCTTAGCATTACATACTACAGAGGGATGTTTTCAAGATGAGTTATTATTTACCTATTATATTATTTATCTATTTATAACGTCATTTTTGCAGGAATGTTTTATCAAGCCCAAAAAGTCTATACATGACACAAACAAACAAATTAAAGATAACTTTTATTACAAGGTAATCTTCATAGTAACAGACGGGAAATCATGTAATTAACATTGAACCATAATTCATTACTCTTTAAAAGATGTCTCACAAACATTACGTTATCCTGAAACAGATTTTTAAACAGATTTAATAAGGACAGAATTACCAATTTTCCCCCTCAAAACACGTAGTTAGCAGATCGGAAACAAACTTGTAAGCTTATTCATTAAATCTGAACGCAAATCAGCCTGGAGTTATAAAGCCTTTAATTGAGCGCGTTTTCATACTCAAGGCTCAAACTCAGTGATCTAAAATCTTTAATGAAACTTTGATATAATCATTCTAATATCAAATGGAGTACATGGTCAGAATGTGTTTTAGTATGTTTTGGAGTTTGATTCTGAGTTTGTACCAAAACAAACATGGTTCTGTGCATAGAAAATTAATCGGCACATAGTACGAATTTTGAGTTATGAATACAGAAAAATGTTATATCCTCCAGGCCCAGTATGTGTTTTTAAAAAACCCGCCAAAAAACTTACAATGTTTTGTGAAACATTTACATGTAATCGGGAGAACATCCTTCGCTTGTTAATTGTTACTGTATGAGTATAGATATAGCAATCAATTGGTTGTAACATTTCATTTAGACCGGTGTTTCTGTTGCAAATATGCATCGTTTCTTCATTATATGAAACACCATTTCATTCATGTTTACTAATATTTTTTGTGAAAATGGACCACTAACTCCATGATGGTTTCCTGCTACGTGTAGGTCTAAAAGTTGTTTGGTAGAAACATGTTTGACATATTTTTAATGTTATTGATGCTTTTATACAACTGCTTTTGTACTCTGCCGGCAAGATTAACAACCCAACGTAATGAACCAAACAGGGCGATTTCTGCGATTTCAATCGGTCAACATCCTCCATACTTATGTAGCAACATTCCATATCACCTACATAGTGGTTTTATGCTCTCACTTATAATTTTGGTACGCAAGAGCTTGTTTATCGAAGCAGCGTACTTGCATGTTTCATAGCAGATTCTTAAGCCAATTCTTCATACACTGCTTTTGTCTACGATTACTTCATTACCTGATGAAACAATGACCTCAAGGGCAGTAGTACAGGTCGACAGGGATGCTTACTTCTCTTACACCCTTATCCCACCTTGGTATTACCGTATATCAGGGGTCCCGTGTTTTCCCAACTTTTGTTTTGCATTCTGAGTAACGAATGTAATCGCTCACTGTTCGTTTTGTTTTCTCCTTTTTATGCTGAATTTCTAAACTATATAAATATCAACAAAAAAAAAATAGCGCAGGACTCCAGGTGTCCTTTAATCAACAGCATACAAATTTTAATATTTCAACATGTGAAGAGTTTCAGGACATTTTTCCCCTTTCCACAATCTGTTACATTCTTACAGAAATAGAATTGCTTGTAATCGTTTTTATCGTGTTGTTCCTTGACATTTACATAATAGACAAAAACGAAGTTGTAGCCGGCATTTCGAATACTTTCAGCTACTTTGATTTTTTGCTTCAGTAGTTCAACCATATTTATTCGCATAGCACGTGTGCAAAAAAACCTAAATCTTGTGATTAGATCCTATGCGTAAAGTAATCGGAGCCTATTCAAAATGTTTGGTTGTTTTGTTTTTATTGTAGCTTTCAAATGAAAAATTATATTGATTCAGCTGAAATTACTTGAATAAATAAAAACTATTTGTATTGTTGGAGGTCTTCCGTTTGATACTGTCGGGTTTTTTTGTTTATTTGTAAACAAGCGAATTCACGATGACAAGAGCCTATGGCTTAAAAAGCCAAGGCTAAAAATAGGTCAAGAAAGCCTGAAGTCAAACTTGATATGTAACCATTGACACACGAAAGTTCATGTATAAGTATATATTTTTGAATGACAGCCAAAAAATGTCCATGAAAACTGTCAGTGTACAGATGTATAAGATGTAACAGGACTACAGGACTGCCTCTCTACGAGCTCCCATCTGTAGCAAGGCCCTAAACAATTTTCCCCTTTCACCACTGTATTGGTTGTAAATGCCAAAACAAGTTTAACTATAACACGATGAATACCTTGCCAATAATCAATAACTGTTCAAAATCAGAAATTGTCCCAGAAGAGAACAATTAACCCCTGCACAGACAAATTTGAAAATACATATGTAGTACAATATTCTTAAAACTCCTGAACAATAAATAAGCACATCTCATTTATGTAATCTAACATTCCACTAAGTTTCATTGAAATCTGCAAGTTGTTCAGAAAGTTTGCGAACAACACAAATTACGGCTGTTGGTAGAAAAATGTCAAAGTCCAAACGTTCATATCTCTAACTAATTGTCCCAGATAAATTCCCTGATAATTGCACATCTCCATTATGTAATCTAACATTCTACTAAGTTTCATTAAAATCTGTGAGTCGTTAGGAAAAAATTGTTGGATTTTTTAATGGTTAGTTGGCCCCTTTAAAGAGATATAAGCAAGTGTCCTAACAAGGTTTCCAGGGTGAGTTTTAAGTATGTCAATTTTTTGGGAAGTGTATTTTGATTTCTACATGAAAGAGAATCGGGAATTAAAAGAAGAAAATTTGGGTATTTCATGCTTGTTTTTCGAGCTACAGTGTTTTAAACATGACCTTTTTGCACGTATAAATTTCATCAAAGATTTATCCTTTTAGAACTCCATTCGTCTGTTGGTGTAAACAAAACATAAGGAATACAAATCAATCATTGCATGAAATAAGAACATAATAATGTTCTTCTTACAATACAGATATAAAAAAAAAGATTTATTAACTTGTAAATGGAAATAAATAATGACCTTTTTGCACTTGATATATGGAAAACTCATGATATCGAATTTCAGAGTTTAAAGAATATACATTTTAGAATGTGATGTCAAATTTCTTAAAATTCAGTAATATTCCAGAGCCTTTGTCTCCAAACATTTAAAATGGAACTTTGAAAAGTAAGAGATTTCGGTCAAAATTTTTTGAAAATATTGGCCAAAATACGGATTTTTTGCACAGAATTTCGAGTACATTTTTAAAGAAAATTATTTCGTTTGGAAAAATGATCTCAAAAATTAAAAATAGACAAAATTTGACTAGTTCCAAGTCTCATCTACTATGTATAATAATTTAAAACTGTTAATATACGAATAGGGGTATAACAAATAGAGGTTATTACCGGATGAAATGAAACTCTAAAAATCATGCTTTCTTCAATAAATCAATCCCTTCCGCCACAAAAAATAGTCCCTACCAAAACCCTTTCAAAATCTGAATTGACACACAATTTGTTTCAACTGGAACAGGGTTCCCGTTGTAAATATGTAATGTGTTTTGCAACCGATGGGGTCAGTCAATGAACCAGTAAATACTTAGTGATAGCGTCCTGCGCAAAGTTGTTCTCAAAAGCTCACCCTACAACATCCTTAATTTACAAGTTGTGTTTATAATAAAACACCTGGGTAGTAGGATTAATAGACAGATCTGAACAAGATAATTATGTATACCAAATCATTCCATTTCCAAAATCACATAAATGGTTTTTCCATGTGATATCAATACTAGATTTGTTTTAATCAGGCAATAAAGAACTAAAGTATCTGAAAATATAAATATACAGGGTGTTTCAATAAACATATGTCCCAACTTCAGAGGTCCATATCTTTCCACATATGATGACATATTAAACTTTACAAAACTGGCATTTTGAAAGCCATTTATGTCTTGCAATTATGTTATTACAGTTGTAAACACAATATACATACGTCATAAATATTTTTGATGACATAATCAAAAAGGTCAGGTAGATTAGGTAATTTTGGGAATGGATCATAAAAGGATCTGCTATATTATATTGTAAAACTGTACCTATGAGAATGGAAAATCGTCGACCTAGTGACAAGGTTATGAAAAAGAAGTACCCAAATTGAAGCATCTTTTTTAGGAAACAGATTTTCCGAACGTTGCTTAAATTTGACCAGTACCTGACTATTGGTGACAGAAAAAAAAGATACACCTTATAAGAGAGAGGGCAGTGAAATAGGATGAAAATATTGAAAAAAGGTGAAAACGACTTATTCAAGAGACGCCAACGAATTTTGTAAGGAATGTTATTTAGAGAGGTCCAATATAAGTTCTTCATCTGTGTATAGAATTTTGAAAATTTATTCAGATACAAGAAATTTCCGTTATGCAATTCTGAAATTATACCGAACATATTCTTCCCGTTTTTAAAAAGCTTTTGCAATTTGATTGTTGAAAACATTCATATGGTTTTCTGATGGAGGAACTTCCACGTCTGGATGGATATATCAACAGGCAGGACAATGTGTATCTGGGGAATTTCAAAAAACGACTTTCATAATAAGGACCACTTCATAGCCAGAAAGTTACAGTATCATGCAGGGGCAGCCAATGTAGTGCGGTATCATAGGACCCTTTCCTATTGACGAGGGTTGGTGAAACCACAAACAGTTAAGCCGCAACGTTATCTGACCTAAAATGACTGTTAAATCGAGACAGTCTCAAAATTGACTGTTTGTTCAAATGCCTGTCTGACATATAAATTATTCAGCTTTATTTAAACTTTTTATGGTGATAAAATTTGTTGAAATTGATCGAAACTTTTTGCAAAATTTCAGTTTATACATTAAGCATAAGTGTTTTTATATGAAACCGTAAAGTTGGGACTGTTTATTGAAACACCCATGTATATTTACAAAATAAAAACCAATATGACCTAAATTTTTCTTAATACTTCAAAATATGTTCAAGTATGTCTTTGGTATAATTAATGGAAGTTAAAATATCTCTACACGACTCGATAAGGAGGTTAACATTAGGGGTTAACATTTTAAAACCATATTACACAGCTAACACCAAATGCTGTGTCGTTGAGGGAAGCTTGGCCTTTTTGACTGCATCGCATGAAGATTCCTCAATAAGGTCGCCTAGAACCAAGTACAGCATGATAGTTATCATATTACATATATCATATTCTATATCCAGAGTGCTCAAACAAAGTACTAGTAATGTATACTGAAGTTGTAGGAGTAAAGTTTCTTTTTACCATTTTATGATGACAGATAAAGAAAACCAGATTTTTTTACACACCAGAGATACATGCACACTACATATTAAAAGCAAAGCATCATATTAAGTCAGAGATAAAAAAAAACACAATATTGTAGCAATCTAAAGTACCTCTACTGAAGTTTAATCATAAGGTACTCACCGAGTGATGAGTTCACTGGACAGTCCCTAGGATGTTGTGCAGAGCTGTAAATGTGAACTCTCTGGGAAGTCTGATCAATATATAATCTGAAATCAAAAAGATATAGAACAAATTTGGTTGTTAATACTGTAACCATTGAAATAATCATTTTCATTTACTTTATTCTGCACGTATGCAGTCTATATCCCAGATCTTTTAAAATAAGCTTTCCCTCAAGACTTATTCACTGAAAACTAACATTCAATGCTCTAGTAACTAGCACATTCCAACAGATTAAAATATCTATACAACAAGAGAAAGTGAATTCTAATTAACAACGTAACAATCCCCTCTGCAACACAAGATTTATACACAAAAGACTTGACCTTGAAAATCAATAGGGTTCATCTTCTTTCCATAGCAATGATTTGTGGAAGGATAGATAATTCTGTCATTACTATCCTTTCGCAAAATTTTAAGCAATTATTAATAGTAACCCTTGACCTTTGAAAATCAAAAAAGGTTCTCTCCTCTCTGTGGCAACATTTCTGGGAAAGATAAGATGATCAGTCTATCTATTGAAGTGCTGTGTCTTCTACCTTGTTCAACAAGAGTTTTGAGCGCATTAGTTTGAAGTTACCTTGACCTGAACAATCAATAGGAAAATTCGGTTCTCCATGTCTCGTGGAAGGTTTGATGATTCTCTGATACTTGTTGTTAACGAGAATTTAGCAGTGAACCTTGACTTTTGACCTTTGGAAAATCAATAGAGTTCATCCTCCTCCCAGGGCAACATTTGTGGAGGTTTGATGACTCCTCTGATGAATGCCCTTGCTTCTATCTTGCTTCACAAGTTCTGGACACATACACATTCACAAAGTAATGATGCTATATCCCTCTGCAATTTAGTTGAAGGAGATTAAAAAACTCTTCATACACCACCAATCAAGACCTCTACCAGTGTTTTCAATGTGATCCATTTAAATTCCTGGGGAGGGGGTGGGGGTATTTTTGTAGTTGTCAATATTTTACACTCTTTCAGGATGCTATTTCATGGACAGGGTTTTCTTACATTGTGACATACAAATATATAAATTGTCGGAAGTAGTGTGGTTGGAAGTCATGGATAGGACACCAGGAAAACAGAGCCCATGAAATTCAATAATGCCATAGTATTTTCATGAAACCCACTAAACTTGTACCTCATGAAAATAATATAATGGTATCAAACTGAGAAAGGGGTACATAAGATTTCAATGGGATTAGATCACACAAGTATGCTTCTCTTATAAACATAGTGGTTACACAATTATGAGGGACTAGATATCGAATGAGTGGATGCACACCTGAACAATGCGAACAAGAGGACTCCTGGAAATCTTTCAAACATGGACTGGAAAGCGAATGGCTGGTAGTCCTGAAAAAGAACAGGGACATGAGGAGATACATTTATAAAACTACTGACAAAGGCAAAAACTTCAACAGTAATATACAAATAAATATTTCATGATTGTT
>CAJDSM010016869.1:516-38697 GCA_903981925.1 Ostrea lurida | reverse complement strand
GAGAAGATTCATTATTGTCCTCCATTGTGGGTCTTTATATATGCTGTGATTCCTTATTATATGCTGTGGTTTATTATTATAACTGCTGTGGTTCATAATTATATGTCTGTGGGTCATATTATATGGCTGTGGTTTCATAATTTATGATGTGGGTCCATTATTTCTATGCTGTGGTTTATAATTATATGCTGTGGGTTTTTATTTATGATGGGTTTCATAATTATATGGCTCGTGGGTTTATTATTATACATGATGTGGTTTCTTAATTAACATAATGCTGCTGGGTTTATTATTATCATGATGGGTTTCACTAATTATATTTGCGTGGGACTCAACTTATTATATGAATGTTGGGTTATAATTATATACTGGGTATCGTAAATTATACGCATTTCAAGTTTATATTTTAAATAATGAAATAACTAATCGATCCCGGTTTTCTTTTACTTGCACAAGAATAGGCGTTCTTCACAGTGAGGGTATACTGGCAGATTGACGTACGCTGCACGATTGATATGGAGAAATTGAGCGTTTCTTGGAGCGGCAATTCTGTACCGGTTAACATTTGAAGGGAAATATTGGGTGTTTCACAAGCTTATACCGTTTGCTGTGTTTTCCAGAGCGGATATAGGATTTTTTTGAAAGGGGGACGGGGATGTAATAGCATTGACGATTCAAGGGGGGGGGGGGGGGGGTGCGTGGGTCGCAACTCCACCCAGAAAATAATATATATAGAGATAGAAACAAAAACAAATAAAGAACAAAACAACCAAGAAAAGAGAGAGAGAGGAGAGATGAGAGAGAGAGAGAGAGAGAGAAGGGGGGGAAAGGGGAAGGGAAGAAGGGAGGAAAAAAGGAAGAAAAAAGGAGGGACAAAGGGAAAAAAAAGAAAGAGAGAGAGAGAGAGAGAGAAGAGAGAGAGAAGAGAGAGAGAGAGAGAGAGAGAGAGAGGAGAGAGAGGAGAGAGAAGACGAGAGAGAGAGAGAGAGAGAGGAGAGTAACGTGTTACTGTTTTTAAAGAAATTTGAATTAACACGAGCCCTATTTTCAAAAGGTAAGGAAATAGTGGCAAATGTTGTCCTTATAAGTATGTTCTAAATTTACAAAAACGATATAGGTTGGTTGGTTGTATGTGTTTTACGTTCTCTGAGAACATTTCACTCAATATGGAGACCGTCACCATTGCGGTGTACAGAAGAATAATGGCCCCCATAGAAATGACCGGGGTCGATTTTTCACTACGTAGAAAATGACGCCCCCCTCCGGTTCATTATTCTCAAGAAAGTGATCCTTCGCTGAAGAAAGTGTCCTTTTCATAAAATGAGCACTTCACCATGAAGGAAAATGACCCTGTTAGAATAATGACCCCTTATAAATTAATTAGGGTCTCGCCGATATGTGGGGAGAACCTAATAGTGATAAGTTTTCGTCCGTTCGTCACAAAGTTTTCGCGAGATTACTCAAATGGCAAGACAATAGAGCGCAATGTAATATCTATTGAGGGTCATTCCTTTCGATTTTGAAATTTGTGATTTAATGTTTCAGAAGATGGATATTAATCAAGCTTTATGAATTAAATCGGCATAATGACCCGGGAGTCATTTTTTTCTGTTAATAACGACTGGGGATATTTTATTTACGTAGATAAAATGACGCCAGCCTGAAAAAAGAGAAAAAGAACCCAGGGAGATTTTCTGCGTGATTATACCTGTACATGAAGAAAAGTGCCCATGAGAACATGCACCCTGCCTTAAAAGTAAAATGCTATTTATTAAAAAGGTGTACATTACATTACGATATGTATAATATAGTGGATGAAATACATATAGCAATTAGTTTTATTTTATAATATATGTGTGCAAATTTGCATTGCACTTTTTATGTAACGGTTTATACAGTGGCAAATTATAGTGAAATTATGTGTAGAAACGGATATATACACGCGTACGTGCTACTGTTGCCACGAGACTGGATCACATGACTGATTCTACACCGCTCCAACCAACAAACTGGGACTGTCACCTAAAGACTAAAAAGAAAAAGACAGGGTTAACCAAAATAGTGTTTGAAAGTTTGGATAATTACTACTTCATTGAATAGAAGAAGAATAAGCGCCGTTACGCGTAGGGACCTCTACTTAAGGTAATCAACGCAAGTTCCGTTATCTGTACATACCCTATATTTTCATCGATTCTATTCTTCTATCAAACTGCATAGGTATCCCCCTCTAGATATTCTTTGAGAAAAAATAGACATATTCTCCTGGCTTTCTGGAAACACCCCCACCCCATAACAGCCTTGCACTGCAAGCCATCGTAATCATCTGCACAATTCTACTCTCAATAGTAGATTTGACGTAACCTATGCTTTTGGGAGAAAAGCAAATGCAACACCTGTAATATACATCACTGAAAACCACTGGTCAGTAGTTGTTACTGATTATATTTTCAACAATTATCAATAATATTCTGAAAGGGTTGAACTGATGTCTTGAGTTATCTTGTAGCTCTTATTTCTAATCATTTGGAAGTCTTCAATTTTGGAGATAGAAAATTTGTGAATGTTACATATGCGTATGCCCTTAAAAAAAACGGTGTGATTGTTTGCTAATTAAAATCGCATATCCCCAGCAAACTGCCGGAATGCTTCAATTGTTCAACCGAAGCTCTCAGCATCTTAGTTTAAACGTTGTATGAGGCGAGTCGGTAAACAACGGTACTCTGCACATCCATCTCTAGAAATCCTCTTTCTTTCCAAAGGCCTGTTTCTTTAATAAATCATCTAGATCACTGTTTAGACGTTTTTTTCAAAACTCTATTACGTCTAACTGTAATATGATCTACCCCCGGGTAGTCTCATCAATTACATTTCTCTCTCCGCTTTCGGTGCAGTTTACACATGATGCCTAGTTCCTTCAAACCGCAATACAAAACAATTCGGAAACTCATTCTCTTATTTTTTGCATTTCTAAAATTAAAATTCATGTAGTTTAAAAAAATTTCTGTATAAGGGTATTTCTTCTTTACACCGAGAAGGGTGAAATTTAGGCCTGTGAATCGGTGTCATGGCTTATTGAGCAGGGAGGGATCTTTATCGTGCACATCTGCTGTAGACACGGGGCCTTGATTTGTGCAGTCTCATCGGAAGACTCCTTTAGTCGCCTTTACGACAAGAAGCGGGAATAGAGGACTATTAACCGGATCCATGGGGATCAAACGATATAATGAATACATATGAACGAGTCCGATGAGGACATAAACGGGGAAAGGGTGGGTGGGGGGTGTTGATGTGCCGTGGTACAGCCCCTTTTTTTTTTTAGAATAGATAATGCATTAACCTTAGCTCTCGGGGGCTCCTCCTAGACCATACCAGGCCATTACCTGAGACCCCGTGAAAGCTAAAAAAATAAAATCTCAGTTTCAAGTACAAGTGGGCCTTCGCCCCTTGACCATTAAAAGGACGCATTCTGGGCCACTGGGAAACGGTTTTTCAAGCGTTACCCCCCCACGGCAGACCAATGGAAATGCTAAATTTTCTTTCTGGGGGTTCGCCGCCTGGACCCTCTACCGAGGCCAGTCTGGATCGTGGGCGGCTAAAGTGGTTCCTATTCGCCTTATGGGAAATTTCTGGTTATGCACTGCAAAACTATATAAAATTATTTTTAAGCCAGGCTTCCTTCATTGGAATCTGCTCTGAACACGCTACCTCAGGGCTTTTGGTGAAGGTCCATACGCCCTGCCTTCGTATGATAAAATATCACCCTCCCTTTCAAAAAATCCTATATTGCTCTGATAGCAAGGGCTAT
This sequence comes from Ostrea lurida, assembly GCA_903981925.1. Lineage (NCBI taxonomy): Eukaryota > Metazoa > Mollusca > Bivalvia > Ostreida > Ostreidae > Ostrea > Ostrea lurida. The sequence goes on along the minus strand of CAJDSM010016869.1, from coordinate 34,892 downwards.
GCGTGCTATACAGCTTGTCGAACACCAATATATCACTTCAACTGTGTAACCGGTACAGAATTGCCGCTTTAAGGAATTGCTGCTATTCTTGCCATATATCAGTGCAGCGTACGAGTAGATCTCTAATTTGAAGATATCCGCCCACTTTTGGTGCAAGTAAGATCGAAAATCCGGATTCAATTTAATTTATTTCATAATTTTAAAATAACTGAAAGGGTAAAATTACGATAACAGCATATAATTATAACCACAGCATATTAAAGCCAGTTAATTAGAAACCACAGATATAATAAACGCACAACCATATATATGAATATAAAACCCACGATATATTTGAATAATAGATAATACCCAAGCATATAATTATGAAACCACAGCATAATAATATGGACCCAGATATAATTATGAAACCCATATGATAATAATACCCACACATTATAATGTTAAAGCCACAGCATATAATAATGGACCACAGATTAATTATGAACCCCATAATGATAATAAAACCACAACATATACTTATGAACACAGCATATAATTAAGAAACCGATCTGATATAATAAACCCAAATATAATTTGAAACACACCATGATAATATAAACCCACAGCATATAATATTGAAACCACAAGCATATATAAATCACCCTAAATCTTATCTTATAAACGAGGATCTTAAAGTATATGTAAGGAGGTACATGTATATACAAATCAATTTATTCCTACAGTAGAGTTGGATCCCGTCTAGTTGACAGGTGCGAATCATCAGATCAAACTCGAAGCTTCGCATCTCGTGTGAACTGATGATCCGCACATGTCAACTCTACGTGATCCGACTCGTCACTCATCAGATTAAGTTATATTTGTAAAGATTCATGACGACTAAATATCTTATCGACTAATGTGAAGTACTCCTACAGTATCAGAATATGATCCTATCCCTCGAGAAGTTATAATTTATTCTAGATTTGGATAACCAGTGGTCATTTGAGCTCAGTTAGAAATTAATTTTTAAAACTGCACTTCGTAGTGTACTTTTCATTTCTCTAGGAGTGTTATTATTCCGGTCCATCTTATAAGGAGACTCTGGAGAGTATTTACGACGGAGATCTTGGACTTAACAAATGTTGAACAAGAACACAATCATCGAGTGTAGTGACCACGGATCTTAAATGATACCAAAAGCGATTACCAGCCATGGGAATCACGTTAGATAGCTGCTGATATGTGTGAACTGGATGGAAAACAGTACCTCATGGTGACAGACTATCATATTCAATAGTTCGGAGGTTATAGGACTCGAGAACATGTTTTATATTGGAACATTCCAGAATAGCAGGTATAGATAGTCCACCGCGAATTTCATCCGCTCAGAGAGATACCATATTTATAATAATAATAATAATGATTGGTTTTATATAGCGCTTTATCTACCAAAGTACTCAAAGCGCATTATTACCCCAGCAGACCTTAACAATCCAGAACCTTCTCAGTGCAAGCTGCCGCTAAGTCGCTAGGAAACTAACATTCTGACAAGATCTTTCACTGTCTATAGCCAGGTACCCCTTTTACACTTGGGTGGAGTGAGGAAATTCGTGTAAAGTGCCTTTCCCAAGGACACAACGTCGATCCTGCCACGGCCAGGATTCGAACTCAAGACCTCTCGATCAAGAGTCCGACGACCTAACCACTAGGCCACCGACGCCACATCGTACTCAAAATCAAACACTAGGGAATCGGTATATGTGATTATTTCAAATGCCCTCCAAGAGAGCACAAAGTATCTCGCACGAAAATAAATCATTCCACATTTTTTCATTAATTCTACGGATTTACGTATTACAAATTATCACTAAATCATATGTTGACTGATTTGTTTCATACCCTTTGTTAGACTGTCATTTTCATACTAGATTTGACGACGGGTGACCCCGTTTACTTTGTTTCGACTACAGGCTCACGGCGGGTGTGACCGGTCAGCAGAGGATGCTTACTCCTCCATGGCACCTGATCCTGCCTTCGCTTTCGTCGAAGGTCCGTGTTGCCCTACACTCGATTTTGTATGTGTTTTTTGGACTATGATTACGTTTGATACTTTGTTACTTCGCCATTTTATATTTATTTATTTTGATTTTTCATATCTCGAAACACCTATTTTTGTATCGCCTTTTTTCTTCTCAGCAGAAAACGTTTTGAAACTCAACACATGACAGAATCACTTGAGACAGAATCGACACTGGATGACAATTTAACATTAATGTGACATTTGTTTAAAACGGCATTGAAGAATGACAATCTAACACCAATATTTGCAGTAAAGTCTCTGTTGGTTTTAAAATATGAGATATATACTTATGAAACAAGGGTATACTATCATAAATGCCGAACAAACCCCACAGAGCAGCTGTTGATGCCGAGTATTGAACCACCTGCATAAAAACTTTCCCTTCAGCTATTTTATCAAGTGCCATCTCGATGCCTTTTCTGATACAGCAATTATTTTCGACAGCCAACATTAATAATAATGAGCTTGGGTGTTTCAAAAGTACAGAGAGCAAATTTTCAAGTTGATATATAAAATGGCTGTTTGACCTGTGTTTGCGGCCAATTCAATCATCTCGCGAATGTAATGATACTAAAAGAGAAATATGGATTAAGATTACCGAACACTCTGAAGTTTAGACCTCCAACGTGTAGTCCAAGTTTCCGGGAAGACTTTTACATGATTTACTAAGGAATACAACTTCATAACAATGATTCAAAATGATAAATAATTAGCAGCACGCACAATATCGATGATCTTATTGATGTGGCATACAATGATAACACATTAGTTACTCGTCAACAGATGGTGGTGGAGCACGTGTTTTAAAACTAGACACTAGTCGAGGACAGCAGCTACATGTAAAAGTAAGTTGATTAGGATATTTCATTCAGTATTGATATATTTTTAAATATGGTAACGTTTTAATTTATACAGAAGGTTCGTCACAATTGGAAAATTGCACATCAGTTGCAAAGTATACTAGTAGGCATCGTACGTTGAAAATTGATTAACGTTTCCCAAATACATGTAATTCTCTATCTTCTTCCAATATTGTCGTGGTGTGTTTTGAATCATTTGAAGTATATATACGCTACATTCTCACACATAATTGAAAGTTTGTTGAACTGTCATAAACAATGTGTACATCTATGTATTCTATTAACAGTACTTTTAACAAATCTGCCTCAATTTGATGTAAGTAAACGTTATCAAGAAATGGAAACTAATAATGATTTAAGTCTGCTAATACAGATACTTTCTGATGTAGATTGATTTATCTGTTTTGTCTCATCTGTCTGAAAGAGAATGAATTATTGAAATAGAGGCATTCGATGCAAAACGATTCACTTTGAAATTAGACAGAAGTACAGACCAATATATTTTTTTTCCAAGATAATGTTAGATAATGTTGGATGTACGTTAAAACCGATAAATAAAGGTTTTTATTATATGATTGAATGCTTCTTAGCTCTCTGATTGGCTGCGATCCAACACAGCAGAAGTCAATAATTCCTAATATTCACCTCCACGAGACAGGTGAATATTAGGATTTATTAACTTTTTGGATCTCGGCCAACTTGCTGCGATCGATCGATTCACCTCCTTACAATCATTTAATGATTTTAATCATATAATAAAATAATTATTGCTGCTTTATCGGTCAATACGATGATTTTAGACACCTTCGAAGTAAAATATTTACCTTGTCCTTCGGGTTCAGTGAATATTGTACTTCTCAGGTGTCTAAATCATCGTATTGACCTAAAAAAAACCAACCCAACAATAATTGTATAATATGATGCTCCATAAATTTTCTGTAAAGATAACACCCCGTTTAAAATTCATTATTGTATTGAAAACATCAAATAAATCATTAACCACCGATCTAATACAGATATAAATTTTTACTCTGGCAAACTCAGGAGATAGTTGTTTTGTCATTTTCCTTGGGTGTCCATTTTTTATTGCTTTCGTAAGAAAAAGAAGTCGATTGATCAGTGAAGTGCAATTGCTGTAGAGAACTTCAAAGGAAGAACTTTATTAATTTCCACAAAATCAAATAGCAACGAAACCATAGTTTTGAAAAAAGAAATCTCGATGCCCACGAAATTTAATATGATATCGAATGGCAGTCGGGAGTTTATTATCGGCCGCAGGAGCGGCCGATTATTTTTCGTATTATCTTATTTGTTGTATGTTTATATTCTTTGTGGTTTTTTTCCGCAGGGTATCGGCCCCGATTCTATTGTTGATTTGTTGTTTATTTCCTCATTTTTTGTTGGGGAAGGCGGTGATGGTCTTGTTTATGTTTTTTCGTTATAAATATCGTGCGATTGTAAATATGTGTAGAAAATTCTGGTAAGAATATTAATGAAAGAGTGTATTTGTTTTGTTTTTTTTTTTTTTTTTTTATGATGAAAGTAAATAGATATGTGAACGAATTTGCAGGTTATGTTTATCCATTTACTCAATCATAAGTATGAATTTATTCGATTTTTATACGAGTGTTTTTATATCAACAATATCTCCGAAATGGGGTCATTTGTGAAAAAGTTAGGAAGGCTTGATTTCTATTTTGTAGTTTTTTTTTTTGTTTTCCAGGATTTTATTGAGTTTGAGATATGTATTTATAATATTTCTAATGTATCAATTTTTTTGTGGTTTGAATATGCTGCATGCTTCAAATTATGAGATTTTTTTTAGATATTATTTGACTTATTTTAAAGTAAAATCTCAGAGCCTGCAAATCTGATTTGCATTCAGTATAGCCAATCCAGGAAATGGTATCGCCATTCTCATGTGACAGAGACCGGAGTATGCGCTTTCATTTCTGTTTTCTTAGATGCATTGTTTGATTTCTGCAATTTTTTGACTTCCAAAATAATTATATTTTGCATGATTGTAATTTTTAGATATAATTGTTTGCCCTCTTCGGTTTCAAATAGTTAAATTGGCTTTCGTCTTTATGTGTCATGTTTAATAATTTTGCCTCATGTTCCTGAATCATGGGCGGATTTAGGGAATTTCAACGAGAAGGAATATCGAGACAGCCCGTCTCGAGCATGTTGATACGTATTCTGTCATGTTTCTAAATGGATAATAATCTAAGATATGTAAAAGTTTTAGCGGCCGGAATTTGATGGCTTTGCAGCAAGACTATCTGTGAAACATGTATTTATGATTTTGACATTGTTCATGGATGATCGTGAAGTAAAATAAGGTATCTTATATCCTTTCTTGAGGACGGTTTAGCGTGTGCACATGACAACATGGCGAAAATTCGTTACCAAAACTAAGTTTTACAACTTGCGAAGGTACCTGTACCTGTAATGGAGCCCTTTGAATTTTGCATTGATCACTCTCCGCTGTAGGGGATCCGAAGGGAGCCACTCAACCCCGGACAGGGGTGGAAGTGAATGGGTGTCAGTAGATAGTGAATATCTCTTCTCCATGTCTTCGTACATTTTGTTTCTTTTTCAAATTTTGTATATTATATGTATTTGCAATAATTTACATGTAAATGATGATACCTGCAAGATTCTGGTAATGGAGATATGTGATATCAAAATTAGATTCTATGTGGGTCGACCAAATCTACAGTGGGTCGGTTACAGTCCGTGCAAAACACAGTGGCTATAGGCTTGCGACAAGAACGTCGGTTAAAGTAGCATAATCTGTATCTTTTGAATTTTATTACACTGTGATTTCTTTAAGGAAATAAAATATATAAACGGTAAAAATGTGAAACACAAAATCTGCCCAGTCAAAATGTACACAGCAAGCGAAAAGACGACGTGTCTACAACGTGGCAGTTCTATAAATGGAAAAAGGTTTAACGTCATAGTGACGCGATCTCCTTATATGGAAGTAGAATTCAAAATAACGCTCGAAATGTTTGTAGTAAATAGCTATATTTGACGTATTTTTGAACTTTAAATGCAAAAATATATGATTAGCTATCACATGCATACTTATGACATATTAGATACATACATGTATACTATGGTTAACAAAGAGAAAAGGGCCATGTGTATACATCGCACAACAATAAAGCAGCACTGCGCATGCCTACATCCCAGGCGACTTTGTTATTTTTCATTGGTTGGTAATATTAGAAATAATTAGAAACAAGTGCTTTGTTCTTGTGTATCTTTTTACTTTCAATGTTGTAATTACGTATGAAAGCATAACTTTATTAGATGTATACATAGAAAAAAAATCTGAAAGATTTAATTTTTCGTAAAAATACAGATTATGATACTTTAAATCTTTCACAGTATCGTCCTCAACACAAATTTTCTGATTTTAATATACAGTGCCCTATTCAGTGATGTGCCTGTGTATCTCCGGGAGCTACGATCTCCATATTCAAACTTACTTGAAGTACATGTACAAAGGTTCGTACCAAGATATACGAAGACCGAACATTCAGCTTTGCCGCCGTCAAACGGTTTGTAGTAATCTCCCGAGGCACACCAAAACAGCACAAAGTCACTGTGTTTTTAAAGACTTCTGTATGCACACTTTTATATATAAACTTTAAAAAAAAAATTATTAAAAAAAAAATCTATATAGATTTTAGAGGTCTTGCATTCTTTTTTAAGATAAAGTACAGTGATCAATCTCGTAAGTCCCAAATAGAATACAAAAACAAGAGTTGGGCAAAGACCCCTGGATATATCAGAGAAGTAAGCATCCCTTGTTGACCTGTCACACCAGCCGTGAGCCCATTGTCCAAATCTTATTTAAACGAACTGAACATTAATTCCACAATTTGTAATTCTTCTTATACTTCATTCTCCCTATAAAAGATGAAATTCTTCAAATTCATTCTTCAGTTTAATTTATTATCATTTAATTTTATTTCACGTGATCACTTAGCGCCGATTCTCATTGGTTAAAACACCTTCTAAGCATTGAGGTGATTTTTCGATCACGTACCTGAACAACAAGTAAAGTCTAATGGACATTGTTTTGTTGTTGTAATATAAAATTAAATGATATTAAAGAAATAAATCTTATATTTTTTCGGGTGGTATGCAGGTTATCACCGAGATTTTAGACCGTAAAACTTTTCATCAATGCGCTTCGCGCATTGATGAGTTTTACCGTCTAAAATTCGGTGATACCTGCATCACCTGAAAATATATAAGATTCATTTCTTATATCCTAGTCAATGGGACGGATGAATATGAGTTACACTGTACCATACACTGTACCTGTATTGGATTCCTAATAAAACTTTACAAAAACACTTACAGACATGGATACATTGCTGGATCCAGTAAATGTTCTATCAAGCCCTTATCTTAGCTCCCCACGAACATTTTGATTACCTTGAAGGAAAAACTTTAAATGTATTGTGTCACAACATATCCCAATAAAAGGTGTACATCAACTGTACGTTGATCCTAGAATACTCTACAGAACGAGTAGTACATTTGAAACCACAGAACTTTTTTTAAAATCAACATCATCAAAACGTTTGACAATTTCTCACGATGAATTAAAGACTAGACCTTTTCATATTATGAATAGTTGCTTCTTCAATAAAAATGGAAAAGGGAAATATCCATACCTTGTGATCAGTCATTCAAAATATTACTTTGTTTAACACCACTCTTAATTCTCAAAATGATATCAAACAGATGCTGGAGTTCCTCATTGACGGTGTCTTCGTGGTCTTTGGTGATCTTGTCTCTGGCGGTTATATGGAATTCCCATGGGTGCGAGTTGCTGGCTGACATTTTTTATATTCTTGCGGGACAGGGTTTGTTCGAAAGCTTTTACATCACAGAAAAAATCTCTCTTACCGTGGCCTTCGGCTTGACATTTTATCCATTGACAATAATAATTTTTATTCATTTGTCGATTCAATATGCCCTAGTGGACTCGAAATGGAGGACATCAAGGAGTACTCCGTGTCTGCTTCATGCTTGAATATTTTATCGCGTAGGGATGCTGATGGCAAAGTAGCAATTCAGATTTATAACAAACGCGATGACTTCAGCTTCTCCATCACCAGCATATGGTGTTTATGTTTCTCAAGTCATTCGAAACACAAGAGCTTGTTCAGCGTATGATCATTTGTTAAATCGAGGTAGGCTATTGACTAATAAGATTATGTTGCAGGGGTTTCTCGTTAAAAGTCAGCATTTCGCAAATTTCATGGTCGATACAACAATCAAATTAAGCAATACAACTTGTCATTCTCCGACTACGGATGATAAAGATATAGGGCGTGACTCTCTGCAATAATGTAGCCCTCTCCGATTTTTTTTATTCTGACGTTTTCAAGAGAGGGCTACAATTCCATAGGATCTTCGTAACATTTTGCTGATTAAACTACATGTATAATAAGCTCCATATATTTGCCTATAATATGTTGTTTACATCAAAAAGGGTACCCAAGTTTTGCTTGTACATGTCTAACTAAGGTATTTTTCTATGAATATCATGTGCAACACGCTAAATTTTTCGTCTGCTCCGCCATTCTTGTTATCGCGAGATCTCGTCGGTGGATCTACTCTAAAACCAAATGGCAATCAGCGGGAAAATGTAGTTGTTCAACATGAACTCGAACCATTCTGACAAAGAAAATAAATATAAATAGTCGGATAAAGCCTCAAAAATCGTAAGTTGTCAATAATTCCGTCCGAAACAAATATTTTCGTCACACTTTTCTTTGAAACTGCACATCACAGCCACTTGATATTTGATATATCACTTCATTTAGGAGTCCCATACTGCGCTTACTAAATCAAAATCTTTCGCATGTCAACTTTCTGGTAGCTTGATATCAACCTTAGCAAAAGATGAACAAATTCTCTATAGTTAGCAGCTATATTTACATGTACCGTAAAGCGGGGGTATCCTCAGTGAGCAGTAGCTCACAGAATCCTTGTTCCTTATATACACGTGATCTCCCCTCTGGTATGACCAGGCCGTGTTTGCTCTACTTTAAGTTTGTATTCTTTATAGGACCTATGTCCAATGCCTACACCTTTCATTTACCAATTAGTTCAATGCTAAATTGTCTATTATTAATTCTTGAAACCGACATGTTAAACATTAACTATTATTAATATTTGAAAGCAACATGTTTAATTAATTTTATTTATTGTTTAAATGCTATAATCTTCTATATTTGGTACCTTGTATTTGTCAATAGATCTTTGTAAGTTGGTACACAGATGACAAACCCGTGGGGGTCCGGGTTAGAATAGGTCCCCAGCATCCCCTTGCGTGTCATAAGAGGCGACTGAATGGGGCGGTCATTCGGATGAGACCGGAAAAACCAAGGCCCCGTGTCACAGCAGGTGTGGCACGATAAAGATCCCTACCTGCTCAAAGGCCCTGAGTGCCGAGAATAGGCCTAAATTTTGCAGCCCTTCACCGGTATTGGTGACGTCTCCATATGAGTGAAATATTCTCGAGTGGGACGTAAAACAATGAATAATCAATCAATCAGAGATGAGCAAAAGGGGAAATCATGCCTCTATACTGTTTTACCCATGTCCGTCTGTCTTTCCGCCCGTTACAACATTTTTTCGTAAAGTAATTTTCAGCAACTATATATCATAGGCTACTAATATTTTGCATAGGTATGGTGTGTTGTAGGATACATTTTCAGATTCATTGGTCGTCTTCTTCCTGTTTGCCGAGAACTTGGAATTATGTACAAACATTTTGACAGTTTTAATAAGTTTAGAGCGTGGGTATCACTAGTGAGCATTGGCTCGCAGATTCCTTGTCAGAGCTCAGGGTGTCTTTTGTCCGTCTATTAGAGCGAACATTTATCAATATATCAATAATCTGTGCATTACAAACTGCTGTAAATGCAACATATTCCATATTTAAATTATTTACTGGGCTCCAGGCCATCCCGATGTACTTATTGATAATAAAAACATTTTTATAGGTAAGGCTGCCTAAAGTTAATTTTACGTTTAACGTTATCTCAAAAATTCAAAACCTATGAGAGAGGGAGGGGAAAAATAAACAAACAAACATTTTAAACACATGACTTTATTGAGTATTTATAGAAAATCACCTATTCAATCAACAATTTCACACATTGAATAGATATTGTATAATATGCAAGTCAAAGTAAATTGAAATCACCCAGTTCAGTGACCCCCAAAAAAGTAATATGTCAAAGTAGATACATTTTAGGATTTGATTTTCAAGATTTTTTTTTGCGTCTTCCCAGCAAATATTTTTTCCCCTTCATATGGGTTTGTATCCTTTCTGCAAATACACCATACAGATTGGGTGAGCAGAGGAGTGGCTTGCGATAACATCTTTCACTTTAAATCCGGATTTGTTTGTTTTTTTAAAACGACAATTTCGCCAAAACCTACGTAGAATTAACTTTAGGCAGCCTAACACAGAAATTAATTTATAATAGCTTTTAGACAAACCGATATTACGCTGATACCCGATATCATATCTGTTTAATTATTGCTGTTGCAGAATAGAAAACACTATAGATAGTTTAAAATTCTGTATCTTCTGTGCCTCTGTACAAGCGCGAGAAATGTTTGTGAAAATGTCATTGGCACTTGACGTTTTAAATGCATTTTACAAGAAAATCTTCCAAAACACAAACTATCACGCCGTCAGCTTGTTTTTCTCATTTACCAACCACATCACTTGCAATTTTCTGCGAAAAGTTCGATTTATTTTTTAGAATTAGACCTCAACCATCCAGCAGTGCTCAACTCTAGCAAGGTGTTTTCTCTTCCATCGTCATAGTAAATCAGATAAAGGCTAGATATCTTTGTCTATAAGCGAGGAAAATTATCTTGATCAATTTTAATGGTAGATCTATTTACTTATTATTTATTTCTTTGACAACTTTTAACATGATAATTTCACCATTTCAAAACGAATTTAAAGTAAGTTTCATACGTAAAGAAAAATAGTTCATATTGATTGATTGATTATTTATTGTTTTACGTCCCACTCGAGAATATTTCACTCATATGGAGACGTCACCAATGCCGGTGAAGGGCTGAAAAATTTAGGCCGCCGCCTGTTCAGTCGTCTCTTACGACATACAAGGGAATTCCGGGGACCTAATTCTAACCCGGACCCCCACGGGTCATAAACAACTATGTGACAAGACAACAAATGCAAATGACTTGTGCTCGGTGTAGTTTTCAATTGATTACGCGGCTGGTAATTTGACATTCAATCTATTATTCATCGAGTTACAAAATGACAACCCTCCACCAGGAATCATGAAAATAATCTGATGGGATTAATTCAAAATATATTTGCATTTCAGAGGCTTTAAAGACAATGTTTCTCTTGATGACGATTTTATATATGCAGATCAGTTACAGCTCCGGATCGGAATTGTCTAGGTAATACTTTTTAAAATATACTGCTCTTACATGTATGTTCATTTGTTGATTTGTTTAGAATCGCAATACACTGTGCTTGAATGATAACAGTAAAGATTACAAAGAATTCAAGATTCAACTATCATTTGTATTCAAATTGTATGATATAGAATTACGAGGGAAAAATTGGGAAAAAAATGTTATTGTATTTGTAGACATCAAATTTTAGACAAGATACTGAATTCATCAACCTATGATCCTTTGATTTCCCCAAACTATGAAGATGGTAAGACAGTCATTTTTTTAACGTTCACGTTTCATAAAATAAACTGAATAATAATGTTAAACTTTTATAATATTCCTTCCGACCCCATTTTGAATGCACATAGTATATTTGTTGGGAGTCGTTAAAACGATCGTATAATTTATGAAATATTGATAGTTGTATAAAACAAAGGAATAAGCATTGATATTAGATGCTTGAACAATTGGATGACGTCAGGTTTCGTGTTTATATGGTAAATAGTATGCCCGGTCCGCCTCAAGTAGTTCGATTGTTAAGTATGGCAATGTTTATCATCGATAACATGCATCTAATGGATAGATCAGTTGACGAGGTCAGATTAGGTTAAAGAAAACATTACCACTGATGTTTTTAAACGGATAGGATCTACGATTTTTTTTTTTTTTTTATTCTTTTTTTCAGAAAAATGGCTTGAATACCTTTAAAATGTAATAAATATATATATTACATGGAGACGCTCGGTACTGGCGTAAAGTATACAGAAATATCTTATTAAGGTAGTTCCATCCATATGTGAATTATCAATATTGATAGATAAAAGTGGGAATACTATTGATTTCCACTCAATATAAATTGGCGAAGTAAATAATATAGTTTGATTTTTAAGAAATGGGTATGTTGCCATCTTTTTTAACATGCTAGACATAAAAAAATCCCAGAAATATTTGTCAAAATAAAAAAATGAAATAAATATAAACTTTTTAAAATGACAATTTTTTAATGTCAACAGTTTTGGGCAAAATGATTATTTATAAATATATATATTTAGGGAAAGCATTGTACAACATAGGAGATATTGCCCTTAACGATTTTTTTTTTTAGAATTATAAATTGATTATCTATGGAAAATATAAACATTTTCACTATCAATAGTTTTACTCGTTCGTTCAACTGCGTTAGCAGAGTGAATATATAGGTATCAATCTTTAGTCGTCTGGCGTCGGCGTCACAAAATTTTCTGTCACATTTTTCTCGGAAACCACATAAGCCAGCTTCCTGATATTGGCACAGAGCATCAGTATGGACAACTGTATCGTGTAACGCAGTTTCCAATTTGCCGCATGTCAGCTTCCTGTTACACGCAACTCAGGAATATTTTTACATGGACAAATTTCTGTCACATTTTTCTCAGGAACCACACAGGCCAACTTCCTGATATTTGGCACAGAGCATCAGTATGGAGAACTGCATCGTGTAACGCAGTTTCCAATTCACATGTCCACATTCCTGTTTGAAGCAACTTTAATTTTTTTGACAGTAACAAATTTGTCACAAAGTAATGACTGTGGGCCTGAAGACCTTGAAATTAAATATGTCTTTATTTCAGATAGAATCTCACAAATGGCATCTCAAAAACATATCTCATCTTTCATCAATTCATAATGTTAGAATATGCATTGTCATTCTGGTAAACTTGAACACAACTGAATTCTGACAAAAAAATATATTATACTTTTTTGCCATGATGATACTTTAAATATGAAGTAATTTTTCAAAATGAAATTACTGACAGTAGAGCAGGCGACACATGTATCCCCTGGAAGACTTACCACTAAGTTTTATCCAATGAATGGAATTCCTGTAAAAATATATTTCTATCATGTGCAAAGTTTAAAATAACAATATATGAGGTCACACGAGGATCGATCTACATGTACCATAAGTTATGGTGCTAGTCTATCATGCAACTGTTTGTTTATATTATATATATACGCAATGTACATACTTACCCAGACATAACAAGAGTTGTCAGACAAGAACATAGCTCTCCTGGAAGCGTGATTAGCTACTACTCAAAGTTATGGTACAAAATGGCCTGGTCAACATTTAGTAGACGTTAAAGTTTATTCCTCTTGAAAGTGTGATTAATTGAACGTTAGCTTTACCGATTAAAGTGTTAGTTTTACACAATAAACTGTGGAAATAAAACAAATTCTATGTGGCACTAAATTAGCTTCCGTAAAAAGTAGGTACTACAATATTTCAAAGCCCATTACACCCCCAATCCTGATCTTGCTGAAACACTTTACAATTAAGCATGTAGTTACATGTATACATGTATGTATTTGATAATATGACGAGTTTATCTATGGCACATAGCGCAGTTACCAGGTTTGGGTTTGTTTTTTTTTTATTTCTATAGCGGCATATCAAACTCGCTGATGCCATTGAAAACGGAACATTTTCTTTCGCAGATTTTCCTACAAATGTTTCTATTCAACTCATAATCAAGAATATTCACAGTCTGGATGAAATTAATATGGTAAGTCCTTGCACTTGTTTCAACATTAACACTATCTGAAATAGGTTACAGCAAACTAATTATATAAACTGACTTTTTCACACAGGAATTTTCCGTAGATATCATATTTAGACAACGATGGGTGGACAAGCGTTTGAAATTTAACCATTCAAGGGTATCGTCTTTGGAGCTGGATCAAAAGATGATCGAGAACATTTGGGTTCCTGATTCTTTCTTTCCGATGGAAAAGAAAGCTAAAATTCATGATATCACTGTTCCTAACCGCCTTCTTCATATCTTCAAGAATGGAAGCGTATTCTATAGTATGAGGTAAGCAAAACTGCTAAGTTTTTAGAATTTCAACATGCAACTTTCAATTACACATATCTTAGATACATGCAATTCGACACTTGCCTAACATATATTGAAAATTTTACGATAAAAATTCCTCAGAATAGAGATGACCCTTTCCTGTGCGATGGTTTTACAAAATTATCCGTTGGACAAGCAGGTGTGTCCTGTAACAATTGAAAGTTGTAAGTATATTTTAAATCTGTTCAAAAGGTTTAATTAAATTTGGAGATATTGTAAATTAAAGCTATATTGTATGTGTAAATGACAAAATTGTTTCACTTTGCTCAACTCTCTTGAGATCTTCCTCTCACATACATGTACCTTTTGAGAAGGTGTGCATATCACTCACCATTCTTTAGCCTATCAATTCAGTTAACAGGACATTGCAGGTTTTCTACAAGACCCCCCGCTCTCAATTTTTGTGTGTGATTATTTGTTAGTTTTTCCGAAATGATGGAAAATGTGTTTTGTTTGCAAATTATACCTGGATATTCAAACTTTGCTGTAATTTGGTGCATGATGCAAGACTTAAATGGAAAATTGAAAACGCCATGTTGATATTTTTAAATCAACAAATAAAATCATTAAAAAAACGACAGCTAGAAAAAATATGTATGAACAAATATATTCTAAAAAGAAACTAAAATGAAATGACGCAATTTCAAATATTTTGATGTATTGCAGATTTGAATTAGACGAGGAAAAAGTAATCAAAATTGATAGAGATTACGGAAATAATCATATTGTTGCTAATTGTAGGCAATTTTCATAAAGAAGAATCATTTCAAATAATTTGTTTTATAACTATTTTACAAGAAGGAAATGAAGTGTTTTCTAAGACTACTTTAAAAAAAAAAAATCCGATCGGGCTTGGTTCAAAATTTAAAAATTGCACTATTTTTTGAACCACCTCTGATGTGTCCAGGGGTCCCAATTCTTGTTTTGTATTATATTTGGGACTTGCGAGATTGATCACTGTCCGTTATATTTGCCTTTTCATTTCTATTTTTGATGTAAAATATGCATGCATTTACCTGTTTAAGGTTGCCTGGAGTATAAATTTTCCGCACTTTGCGAAACCTGTAACATAAATTTTATAATTCCAGTGAATTACACTAAAATTGATCTTGCTATTCATGTAATGTGTAGTAAGCAATTAGTTTGCTTCGCTTTTTGACAGAACAAATTTGATTACGAGTTGAATGTTTTTGCAATATCAATTTTTTTTTACATATACATGTAAGATATCCCCAGAATACATCTGACGAAGCGGACGGTCTACGTGTTTTTACCATACACTGTAGTTGGAATAGTTTTTGGTAACGCTTCCGCGAATTCGATATTTCAAAAGGGACGTAAAAGGTTTTTTTTTCTCTTATTAGACAGCTACTCGAAAGAAAACATAGACTTCTTATGGGCCGATAGCACTCCTGTAAAGGTTCCGAATGTGTCTCTCCCACAGTTCAAAATGCCGAACACATTACAAACGACGGCATGTCAGACAGAATATTATGATGGTTTGTTTTCCTTTATTGTATTACTTACACGAGTTATTATTATAATAGCGTGAAAAAATGGATCATTTGACCAAAGTACAAGTTTTCGGTGGTAGAGTATCTGATATATTTTTTTCAAACCTGGAGACAATGATTGTTTTTGTTACTTTGTAGTTGGAGAATTTGCCTGCCTTCAGGTGAACTTAAAGTTTGAACGTAACACTGGCTACTACATCGCACAAATTTTCATTCCAAGCATTCTCATCGTAGTGTTGTCATGGGTGTCTTTCTGGGTTGATATAGACGCTATTCCTGCACGTGTGTCACTAGGTGTCCTCACAGTTCTCACCATGACAACGCAAAGTTCCGGTGTACGAACCGCCTTGCCACAGGTGTCCTACATCAAAGCCATCGATGTTTGGATGGCTGTTTGTCTGACGTTTGTCTTCATGTCTCTCTTGGAGTTTGCATATGTTAATGTTCTTTCCCGGAGAAAGCCCAGACCAACCCATACTCCGTCAGAGACTGAAATGGCTTTGAAGAAAGATGTACGTAAAATAATCTCAAACAGCCAAATATCTTTCTTGCACTGGTGTTAAAATATATCTTGTTTATTGGTGAACAAACGACGCGAAGCATTATTTGTTGATATCTTTTTGACATTTGAAAAAAAAATTAACATCCACTTGTTCTTTAACAGGCGACTACTACTCCAATATCACAGAAACATATTGATTTTAAGAAGAGAGCCCGACATGTAGATAAAGTATCCAGAGTTATGTTTCCTCTGACATTCTTTCTCTTCAATGTTGCATTTTGGGTATTTTACTTGATTATAAACAAGGACAATAAGTTTTGAACTTATGTCATTCCAACGTTTTATGCAAGTGCTAAAGCGACAAAGTGCTAAAGCACATCATTTTCTTGTTACTATTCTCACAAAGTGTCTCATTAATAGTTGCCTAGTTCTGAAAGAGAAAACAGCCAATAACAGACCTGGAGGTTATATCCTTTCTACAACCATATAGATAAAATGAGTAATGACCACCAAGATTTTGACCCCCTCGCTGCCCCTTCCCAACCCCCCTGGGGGGGGGGGTCGTATGGGGAAGTTGCATCTTATCGCGGTTGTCAAAATTACAAATTCTGTATAACATTTTAGATGATTTCCACACACGACCAGAATAGGTTGCGCTTAGTAGGAACATGCACAGTCCAGGCGTCGAAAACTCAATAAAAGGTTTAAAAAGAAAGGGAAGAAAAAGATGGAGAAAGATAACATCCTTAAAGCATACTTTTTGTTGCAGTGACCCCTGCGCTGTGGCCTGGACTATCCCGATGCTTATTCTGTAGAACATTAAGGAGGCCCACTACATCAAAATTTTATTTCATGGTACTTATACTAGTATCTCTTGCCCCACCCCCTTCAGAAATCTCCGGTCATCGATAGAATAAAACCTTTTTGAGCATGTTCTTAAAGTTAAACTCTGTGCTCCAAGTTTACACATGTACTCGTACACAAGTCAAAGTTATAGGACTGCAATAAAATGATTCTCATGCGTACATGATCTAGATTTTTTAAAAGTATGCTTCGGAACTTGCTCAGAGTCGTAATCTGAAAAATAAGGGCTGCGAACAAACGAATATTTTGTAGTTTGCTACCACAAAATCAGCAACAAAGACGACCCATGTTATTCATAGGCCGTTTTTAATGAGGAAGAAATACTGAATAGATATGGATTTTATCTTCAGACCATCTACTTTATATTCCGTATGCTTCCAAATCTAACACTCCAAAGAGAGTTATAGCTAAGGGTTGAGAACAGTACTCACTGGATCAAATACATGTAGTATGCAAGTTTGAGTATGAGTGCGGTAAAAGTTTGATAACCTCCAGGCCTGAAATTGCCATGACATAAACATGTCAAATAAACAGCACTATGCACGGGAGTTCGATATTGGTGTGCATACCTATATGTTTTCATTTTAATTCACGGTATAATTTCCATGCACCTACTCGCGGATGCAAATTTCTCTATCAATGTTTCATTTCAAATGGATATCCACAATGTATATGGTATATGTATAGAATTATTGCATTGTTCTATTTCGACTAAGGGCTCGCGGCGGATGTGACCGGTCAGCAGAGGATGCTTACTCCTCCATGGCACCTGCTTCTGCTTTCGCTTTTGTCGGAGGTCCGTGTTGCCCTACACTCGATTTTGTATGTGTTTTTGGGTCTATGATTACGTTTAATACATTGTTACTTCGCCATTTCATATTATACAGACGTGAGGCGTCGCAGTTCATACTTACATGTACTTATTTTCAATAACGAAACTCATTTTTTGATTAGCATTGTGAAAATGCAAATGTTGTAACTTTTATCTCTGGATATTTTGTGTAAGTTAACATTTAGCTACAACTGCTCATGCGTGATTCTATATGTGTTGCAGCCCTTTTGAAATTTATGTACTAATATACTGAGTATCATAATTATACTACATCGAAACACATTTTATATTAAATGTAATTATGCTAAATGATTATTTATTAACTTTGAATGTGTGTTTGTCCATCTACTACAATTTTCATTATCCAACAATGAATAGCATTTTTTATTTTGTACATTCATATAGACAAAAATATACCTTTTCAGTGTTCATTTAATGCAACTAAAAATAAATTCTTTTTTATATTGTATGTTTTGTAGTTTTGTAATTCTTAGATTCATATACAAAGTATAATATGTTGCATTATGTATATCTGTATTGTCTTTCAATTCAAACATCAACTCACAGATTATAGTCATGGGTGATACGAACAACCACTTGAAAATAGGGAGGGGGTGCAAAAAAGTTAACAGATGTCTGCGTGCCCCGCCATACTGTTTAAGGGCATATGCAATGTACGGTACTTTTCGCAAAATTTGTTCAATCTCCGACATTGAAGATTTCCAATGATAATAATAAGAGTTACAGGGAACACACACATCATTCAATCCCTTCAGAAACCAATGATGATGATGAAAATATAATAATACAACAACTGACAGTGTTTGTGTAATACATGTATGTATATGTACAGGTGCATTGCATTTTCAAAGAGAGGTAACTCAGAAATCAGGTACATATTGAATTCTTCATCATCTGTTAACTTTTCCAAAACCCAGGTAATGTAGTCTTATTATTTTCTGAAAGAATATCTAAGGACACTATGATTTTACATTAAGAATAGTTTACAAAATATATAAAGATAACGAACGTTGCGTGTGACCTTGTATGTACAGTAAATCAATGCTTAGAAAATAAAGGGAGAAGGATTTGACAAAACAAAACACCAGAGGCCAACTTAGAAGTACAAATGTTTTAAGCTGCCATGATCCAATAAGTTTACAACTCAAAGTATGGTTTGAAATAACCCTAAGCTTTGCCAGGAGAAGAAGAGAAAATCTACAGGATTTAAAGTGCTCTGCTTTCCTGTTCAAAACAGATGATGCTGGCAAGGAGTACGTACAAATGTCATACAATGAGGCAACTAAACACCTCCCAAGGGGCCGCATTAAAGATAATGACCATGAGACACAACCACGGATGTATGCCAATGGTAACTGTATGTGCCCTATCTACTATTTATGACTTTACTTAGAGAACAGAAACAAAGCTAATGAAAGTTTATTTCAACAAGGAAAACGTGCATACAACTATGCAGATGATGAGTGGTATACATCCCGACCGTTGGGGGGAGGGGGGACTTGGAATAACATGATGGAAAGTATTTCCATGGACGCAGAGCTTTCAAACAGTTACACAAATCATTGTGTAAGAGCCACTAACATTACACTTCTCTCCCACACTGGCTTTGAAGCCCGTGAAATTATGAGAAAATGAACAAAGTATAAAATCCTTTAATACAGATTCATCAGAGGCACAGAGACGAATGTACAGTGGTATTTTTACATGGATATGCCCCAAGCACAGTAGAACTCCCGCCCTTCCAGTTCCACATCGTAGTCCAATGGCCACCTCTCGACTTCAGCTCGTGTAGCTCATAACAACACACCTAATATTCAACATGAAATCCCTCTCCATTATCAAAAACAATTTGGTGATTACAACTCTAATGTGCTGATCTATAACTTCTTTGGCAATCAGAACCTTTTTTCGATGTTGACTTTTGAACGCTTTCTTTTCGTTATGACCTTGCCCTTGATAAAGTTTGGGGAGGCGATTCATTTTCAATTAAATTGTATGAGAGATAAACATTTTTAAATTTAGATGTTTTCATTTGTTAATAAATTAAAGTTCTGGGCCCGGTTTTTTGAAAGCTAGTTAATTCTAACAAAGTGGTTAGGTTTAAAGTGGTGTTAAATTATAATCAAGTGATTAGCTAACGCAATGGTTAAATTCTGTTTTTCAGGCAAAAGCAATTTAACACAATGGTTAGCTAACACTGTATTAACTGAGTTAACCACTGTCTAACCACATGATTACCCATAATGCGCTTTCATTCCCTATGTAAACAATAATGGAGGACGCCGTCGTCTGCAAGACTAAAAGAGGTAGGAGTAAGAATTTCAGTTTGACAGAGACCAATTTAATCTGGAACGAGGTAAAAGACCATCCAATATTAAGATTCTAAGTTAAGCAGTACCGTAACAAATGCCACAAACAAGCAATATGGAAAAGGATTACAGAAAAAGTCAACGCTGTAGGTATTGCACACCGTATGTAGTGCAGGAGGTAAAAGAATGTGCAGACACTTAATGTTGATTGTTAAAATTACGATTGATATAAATAAAAAGTGAACTATATCATGTCGGAAGGATCGTAGAATGGTAATACGGCGCGGGAATGGATTATTACGGAAGTCTTTGAGGTCATTAAAAAGATGCAAGGGTTGTGATTTGCGGCCGTTAATGCTGATTTAACGGTTGCAAACATCCGTTTTACCGGATACACTTACGCGTAATAAATAATAATAATAGTAGGTTGTAAGGTAATAAAACAAACAGTTTTGTGTATTAGATCTATAAAAGATTTACAAAAGAAAGCACAAAATCTGATGTTTGGGCTGCTCGTGACCTTCAGAATAATTCTAGAAATGTCTCATTTCATTAAAATTATATATAAACTATAAATTGTTTCCGTACTTTTTATGAAGATTACTAAGAGTAAAACCATGTAAAATTAACAAAAGATATCTTGACTGTCCACACCATGTATCTATTCCCATACGCGATATAAGGTTTTATTAGCTCACCTTAACCGAAGACAATAATTGAGCCTTTCTGATCAAAATTTGTCCATTGACTTATTCATCTTCTCCAAAACCACTGGGCCAAATTCAACCAAACTTGGGACGCGGTATTTTTAAAAAACGTAGATAAATTAGTATTCTGTGGTATTGACATGTGTAATTAAGCTTCCTGAAACATGACAAAATGTTTTGTTTGTTGTTTTTTAAAAGAGAGATTATATAGATCGTAGAAAAATGTTTATTTATGGTTTGAATTTCCGCCATTGCTTACATATTGGTTATATTGCAATATCCTTAATCCAGGCGTCTATGCAAGTATAATCCTTGGGTGAAGGGAGTTCAAGTTTGTTCAGAATGAAGGGCCAAGCCTCCTTCTAATGGGAGATAATCGCGAAAATGTATGGAAGAATATGAACTACGTTACCTATTACTGGATTCCAAACTTCATTAAAAACCCTTACAAGTAAAGAAGATATATTGCTGGATCTAGTAAATGTTCCACCAAGCCCCTGTCTTTACTCCTCACGAAAATATTGACAGCTGTCAAGGAGCAACTTCAGACGTACAGATGCGACCAGTTCTAACCTCTCTTAAGCAGTCGTAAAGCAGTTCTAATGACTGCTCTAAGTTAACTTAGAGCAGAGCAGTTCTGCTGACTGTTCTAGAACTGCTAATGACTGCTCTAAGTTAACTTAGAAACAGCTCTGCTGACTGCTCTAGAGCTGCTCTATGACTGCTCCACGTTCACTTAGAACAGCTCTGCTGACTGCTCTAAGTTTACTTAGAACAGCTTCTGCTGACTGCTCTAAGTTCACTTAGAACAGCTCCACGACTGCTCTAAGTTCACTTAGAACAGCTCCACGACTGCTCCCAAGTTCACTTAAAACAGCTATTATTAATTATCTTTCGTCGCTAATTTCTTTCAAGTTCTGGTTTGGTTTAAAAAAAAATATAAATTACCCCCCCCCCCCCCGCAAAACAGAAATTGAAATGGAGGTTTATTACAGATTAATTTCTATTAAATAGTGCATATACGTGCGGATATTGAACGAGGATTACATGTATGCCATTCGCACTAAACTTACCTTTTTAATCATGTTTCGGAATATTGATCATCATTTCCTCATCATTCCGGAGTTTTTGTTGAATACACATTTCCATGCGAAAGAGGTTATTGTTGACACCAAAAATGTAGCGTATATTTTGTGGACAAAAGTGAAAGACAGGTAATATGTATGTTCCGTTCTTCTGGTTCAAATTTGATATTCGTAGATAGTATATAAACATTTAGTGTGCCTAAGGTTACATGCATGGTTATTATAATGCAATGACATTCAACCGACCTGATCTCGCCAACTTACACTTTTGTACAAGACATTAAAATGCACACATTCCCATCCAGACAAGAAGTGGTCTTTGTGAGATCTAACAATATCAGGTTGTGTGTAATAAGAGTCACATTTTGGCTTCATTGAATACCCTGATGAATTATTTGAATTCAATGTAAATGATATGACAGGTTGTTTATTGTTTGATGATAGGTAATAATCAATCTCAGGATTTACAATTGTGTTCATAATGAGGATTAAACTATAGTAGTTTCACTGGTGTGTCCATCTTCGCAAGCCAAGTGTCCGATTGCGCTTACTGTCATCTCCCCCTTGGCAGATTTAGTGGCGACTGAATTGCCATCTAACGGACAATGCGAGTTGTCGCTCTTGACGGAAACAAAAGCTAGGCAATCAGATTCTAGTCTGAGTGTATGTTTACAAACTGGAGTTGACGGATGACAAGAGAAAAGACATTGAAGAAAAATTTGGTATACAGTTTTTAAGACAAAATCACGTAGATGGCATCAAAGCGGTTTGTGAAACTCAAAACCGAAACAGGTTATAATGGCGAGATTTGATTGGATTGCCTTGGGAAGTCATAGCGCGATATTGAAACTCGCCTAAATCTGCCAAGGGGAGATGACAGTAAGCGAATCGGACACTTGGCTTGCGAAGATGTGGTTGTCTTGAAGGTGGGGTACCGTATATCTTGATTGCTATAAAAACATCCGGAATGAAGCCAATTGAACGATATCTCTTATAAAATTTTCCAATGGCAAACCGAGAAACTTTTACACCTTTTGATTCTGTCAATATGCTTTCTATTGAACGAATGTCTTTCCTCTGTTTCTTAAATTAACAATTCTCTGTCTTATGTAAAAAGGCAGTCTATTCAATTTCAAAGACATTTTCACTAATACTGACCATTCACGTGCAAATTTTAAAATGAACGGCATTTCCAAAAGCGGTTAATTATTATTACACAGAGCCTGATTTCTAATTCTTGACCGGAGCTGCTTTAAAAAAGAACAGCTATAGAGATCTAAGTTAACGTAGAATAGCTCTATAACTGCTCTAAGTTAACTTAGAACAGGTCTATGACTGCTTATGACAGCTTTGCGTCTGCTCTAAGTTAACTTAGAGCAGACGCAAAGCTGTCATAAGCAGTCATAGACCTGTTCTAAGTTAACTTAGAGCAGTTCTCATGACTGCTTTCCATGACTGGTTGGGCAAGAGGTTAGAACTGGTCGCATCTGTATTGTGAAACTACATATACCAGAAGTGGTGTAAATCAATTGTGGAATCTAAAAAAAACTCTAAAAGAACTTCTAGTGAATTTGAAATCCCAGAACCTTTCACATATCAACAACATCAAAACATATGACTTTTCAACACTTTACACGACCATCCCGCACGATAAATTAAAGACAAGACTTTGTAACATTATAGTCATTGCTTCATTAACAAAAATTGAAAAAGGAAATATTCTTATCTAGTGATCAGCCATTCAAATAAATATTTTATTAAATTCGACTCTGATTCTACACACAAGTACTCTGAAGTTGATATTAAAGCAATGCTGGAGTTCCTCATTGACAATATCTTTGTAGTTTTTGGCAATCAGGTCTTCCAACAGTCTGTTGGAATTCCAATGGGCACGAATTGTGCTCCTTTATTAGCTGACCTATTTATATATTCTTATGAGGCAGAATTCATTCAAAAGGTTCTACATGATAAGAAGAAATCTCTAGCGGCAGCCTTTAATTCGACATTTCGATATATTGAAGACGTTTTATCTATCAATAATAATGATTTCCATTCATATGTCGATTCAATATATCCCAATGAACTAGAAATAAAGGACACCACAGAGTCTTCCATGTATTCCAATAACGTTCTCCGAAAGAAAAAGAGGATGGAGGGTGTCATTTTTGGAGGCGTAAGGTATTTTTAAACGAGCTTAGTGTCATCTTTAGAGGCAAAGAATTCCATTCATGTATCGCTCCTGTTAAGAAATTTTAAGATATTTAATCTGTTTTAAGAATGCAATAATTTTGCAAATATCTAGTACTTAACGTACATGTAATTTGATTCATTTGAATGAATATTTGCTAATATTTCTTTCAGATAATCGGGGTATCATATGATGCAAAGATAACGAACAGCGATCAATCTCGTAAGTCAAAGAAAATACAAAAACAAAAGTAGGGCTAATACGGACCCCTGGACACATTAGGGGTAGGATCAGGTGCCTAGGAGGAATAAGCATCCCCTGTTGACCGGTCATAACCGCCGTGATCCCATTGTCTTGATCAGGTAAACGGAGCAATCCGTAGTCAAATCAGTGTTTGAAAACGGCTTAACAATTGCTATGATAAATTTTGTACATAATTTTGTCATTCCTCTAACAAGAAGTGGTTCCTATCCAGTTTCAAAATAACGAAGTTCCCGTGACGCCAATGAAGTTAGTCCAGAAACTAATCTTGCTGCTGCAAGCTGTAATTTTTTTCAGAATCTTGATTTGAACACCCAAAACCACTACTTCAGAGGCAGATTACAGGAGAGATATCCCCCGGCATCAGGTCAACTGAAAAATAAAATGTGGAAAAATTCTTACCACTTTATTCATGAGCTTGATATCAGGTGATCTTAAAGTTATGAATATTCATTAAGCACGTACTTTTAGAAGTTTTTGGAATGCTTACATGTAGGGTGAAAATTTCAAAGAACTGATGAATTTCAACAATGTTTGAACCACAAAGTAAAATTTGAAAAATACTTCCCGACACTTAGAAAGATGACCATGTAATTACATAGAGAAGATCTTTTTCATAAATAAATGTATGACACCCCCACTCCTTCTACAATATTCCCAATCGGGTGTAGTCCAGGCGATTTGTGCAGATTTTTGGCCGAATTGCTCAAAAGGTGTTAAAAGCATAAAATTTGACATGGTGGTAGCTTAGTTCATTACAATCATTTTCAGAAGTGGACCCAATCCGAAAATCCAAAATGGCAGGAATTTTGAAAAAAAAAGCATATATACCAAAATGATAAAAAGTCGTATTTTGATTATTTAAAATGATTTTATCAGGTAAGAAAGTAAATAACAATATCTTCACATCATACATAAATTAAAAAAAAATCAATATTCAACATTATGGCAGCCATCTTGGAAAATCTATGAAATCTAAGAAAAAAACCTTAATGGACACAATTGATGTTTGCATCATAAATAGGTGTAAAAGAAATGATCAATAAAATCAGTTTGACATCAATAATAATTAGAAATGATCACACATTTACTCTCTGTCACAATTACTAGTATTGTACAGCTTAGTCATTTACATTTTTCACGACAACCATTATTGCTTTTGATCATTGATTTCACTACCGACCAGAGATGGTGGTTATTAGTCTACTTGTATTTTGTCGTAGTCTCATGTGACAAGTGAGATCCCACGCACTTTTAGGCGGGGTTGTTAGGTATCTTGGAGTAGGAGTGAGTTCAGACCACCCCTGTGCCTTGGAGGTTTTATCCTACCTCATGTCTCCCATAGTGAGACATCATGGTTTGGGGGTTGATGCCCCTTGGTGCGGTTTGTACACTGACCCCTCTCACAGTTTAGGGAAAAGAGCTCGCGGTTTTATGCTAGTTACCATGCATTTGATTCCTTGACACCCAGTCAGGGATATGGAGGACCATTCATGTCTACAGCAGTTTCTACCAAATACGATAGCGGACCCCAGATGTCATAGGCAACTGCCCTAGTACACCACTACGCTCAGTATGCCCAACCCGGAAGGAGTAGGGAGGAGGACGCAAAGATTTCTTTAGGCCCAGGGCACAGCAGTGCCTGGGCAGTTTTCTNCCATAGGCAATTGCCCTAGTACCAACCCGGAAGGGGTAGGGAGGAGGACGCAAAGATTTCTTTATGCCTAGGGCACAGCAGTGCCTGGGCAGTTTTCTCGTGCAGCAGCTACCCCCTACCCGTATGCCCAAGCTTACCCCACACAGGCAGCACCACGGGTTAACGTCTATGCTCCTCTTACGCGTAAGGCTAGATACAAAGATCTGCATTATGATGGCAAGGCATGCTGGGAATCGTTCTTGAAGTTTGTGAGGAGTTTGTGAGGCTGGCCCGCAGTCAAAAAAGTGGACGGAAGATGAACAACATGATCACCTCTTCTCTCTGGAGGAAGCCGCCAGTGACTATTACATGCTGCTACTGGAAATCTTCATCCAACATCAGTCTTTGAGAAATCCTAGGGAAATTCGACGAGAGGTTTGGGTCCTCAGCACCAGACATAACTCACCAGCTGAACTTACTGACGGGCATACAGTTAAGTAGTACGACTTTGAAAGAGTGGGCAAAGCACATACTTTGGCAATTCGGACATTCCCGACACTATTTGATGTTTATACCAAAGCATTGATATGGTTGTGTTATGGAGCAGAAAAACGTGTTGCGAGGTTTATGCGCTGGAGGGGCAGCCAAACACTAAGGCCCCAGACAGCCTCTTTTGATCGGCCACAGTATTTCTAGCATTCTCGCCGGAGACTTGGACTCCAGGAACATTCTCCGGGAGTTGTTGGACAGAATGCAGCGCATTAATATTGAAGCTGCTCGGAGGGACAGCAAATGTTCCAAAGGGCGTCTTCCATTGCCACTTTGCTTCAGATTGGACTTCCTCGACTTGTTTTAGGTGCGGCAAAGCTGGGCATTCTCGTATGGAATACCCTGGCACCATAAGTCAGGAGGCGAACAAGGAGCTGACAGCACCTTCTGCTAGGAACGACCGCCAGCCCCAGCGTCGCTCTAAAGGCCCAAGGCTGAATTGAAGAGTGGTTCTATGCCCTCGCCAGGAGCGAATGTTGGGTTTGATACTAATAGAGAGTCCACTAGTCAGGGGAAACCTTCCCACTGCCAAGAATTAACTGATATGCTTCTTAGGAAGACTGTGTAATGTATCCTAGAGGCGCTAAGGCAGATGGTCTAATAACCCAAGACCAGACACCCAGAACAGGGAAAATACATTTCTATGTGAAACCAGGGCACCGTAGGACGTACAGGCCCGCACACCCACCTTTTCCGAGGATGGTTGAGAGGTNTGGCACCGTAGGAAGTACAGGCCCGTGCACCCACCTTTTCCGAGGATGGTTGAGAGGTAGCAACTTGATCGCCCAGGAAATTGGGAGTGGACCCGAGAAACCAGGGATGGATGGGCTTGGAGAGGATGCCCCAGAGATAGAGATTAGAGTGGAAGGCAAACGGTGCATCACCACTTGTCAGGTGAGGCCCTTAAAGGGATACGCTTAGCAATTATGGGTGCAGGACCTACCTGCTGAGACCATGTTGGATACTGGGGGAGAAATGAGCGTGTTAGGGTTTTGTTGCCTTAGTTGATATGTGTCAGCGTCATTTCCGTTGCATTATGCTATCCCCATTTCGATAAATAGATTGTATGGAACTTAGCATTCGGAGGCTCTCTGTTATTCTGCTGATACCTTGCACTTTCCATGCTAGTGGGAATTCCTCTCGGATCTGTCTGGTGAGTCCCTTGGATTGAGTTGCGACGTTACAGAAAGGATGTGTAAAGGGTGCTACTATTGAACTTGAGCGACATGTTCATTGAGAGGGAAGTTTATTCCCTGGCAGCGGGGTCCCAGGAGAACCACTATGGGTCTTGACACTGCAGGATGGTAATTGGGAAATCAAGATTTTGGAGACTGAAAGACAGTCCGCCCGGTCATATGGTGGAATGGGCTAGAGATGTATACCCTGACAACAAGAGTTCCTACGGTGCCTTTGGACGTACGTGGCAACGGAATGGTGGAGATTGTCGTTTCGCCCGGGACTTCCCCTTTTGGACACGATACAAACTACCTCGACCCTATTTAGGCAGACACTTGTTTCTTATTTTCTTTGGTGGGCTTCGGTCCTGCCTACCTTGTTTTTACCCCGCGGAGGAGTGCCACTGGCATTCTTGATTCTCTGTTCAAGCCGGTTTAGGCTATGGACCCCTTCTTTTAGAAGAAAACGGGAGGAGTGTATTTGATGGGCCCGAAGTCACTCTTGGACTCTCGCCCGGTAACCTATCTGACGCATGTCGAACGAGGGTTTTGTACACGGTCTAGGTGCATGTAACATTAGATTGATCACTGTTCGTTATCTTTGCTTACATGCATGGATATTATCGCTTTTAAGGTACCCAAAACAAAAAAGAAAAAAAAATCGGCTTCCAAGATGGCCGATTGTTTTTTAAAAAAAAATACTTTTTGGACATTTAAAATGGTAAATTAATTGTAGTAATATATCTACAAAGTTTTATCAATTTGGTTGATTTTTTAATATTTTAATTTTCTGATTTATTATCAATTTTGCCGCATTCATTTCAAAATGCCGCCAGAAGCCGCCATTTTGAGTTTTTCGATGGTCCACTTCTAATATTTATTGGTATGACCTAAGAAGATATGTACAAAATTTCATACTTTTACCACCATCTGAGCATTTTTTTTTTCACAAATCGCTTGGACTATGTGATCCCATCTCCAACCTAGAGACGAATCGTAGTTGTTCAATCTGTAATTCTTCAATGCCGCATCGAAAATACGTTGCATTTACATCTGTTGAATACGGCCATATTATTTATTTCTGAACTAAACTAAAATTTCTTCTACCCGTGGGGATCCGGGTTAATTAGAATTGGTCCCAGCATCCCTTGCGTGTCGTAAGAGCGACTAAATGGGGCGGTCATCGGATGGACCGAAAAAACCGAGGCCCGTGTCACAGCAGGTCCCTCCCTGCTCAAAGGCCCTGAGTGCCGAGCATAGGCCTAAATTTTGCAGCCCTTCACCGGCATTGGGACGTCTCCATATGAGTGAAATATTCTCGGTGGGACGTAAAACAATAAATAATCAATCAATCTTCACGTGCACTGTGCACTAGTTGATTAGACATGCGTACACTAAACTTCCACTCTAATTATTAGTTAACACACGACAATCAGCTGTTTGCAATTTTAAAAGCTGAGGGTCATCCCTGTGATTAAGGCAAAGTTTTTCAGGTTTTCTTTCTATCTATTTATGTTATCTTCTATCTATACACACTTCTTGTAAATAGATTAAGCCTATGATGAAACTGTCAGAACACGGTGACGTCCTACGTTACATGTAATTCTTCCGGATCTTCCCAATATCACAAATTTTTACTCACGTACAGTCTGCGAGTCTATGTTTGTTATCATCGGCTCAGGATTAAAGGATAAGTGTGGAGATTACGTGTTACTGTTTTGAGGAAAAAATATGCATGAGGTTAATTAGGAGCAGTTAAACTTATTTTCTGTTTTCGTTAACATTCTTATTGACAAACAAAAAACATCAAAACCCTAAACGTTTTAAAATGATTAGGGTTACACACAGCAGTACACTCACAGTCACATGACCTGCGGACTGTTTGAATGCACAATGTAGATCCATTTTATTGATTGATTGTTATTTCTTGTTTTACGTCCCACCCAAGAATATTTCACTCATATGGAGACGTCACCATTACCGGTGAAGGGCTGCAAAATTTAGACCCATGCTCGGCACTCAGGGCCTCTGAGCAGGAGGGATCTTTTTCGTGCCACACCTGCTGTAACACGGGACCCCGGTTTTTCCGGTCTCATCCAAATGACCGCCCCATTCAGGGCGTAACCAGCAGGAATTCCAATGGGGGTGCACAAGACTAAGGCAAGAGGTCTTAGGGCCCATTTAGCTCCCCACCTGCTAGTCTAGGTTAGCCCTGGTAGGGGTTCAGTGGGCGAAGACCCCGGAAGCTGATAGATTTTAGCATTTTCATAGGGTATGGAGGCCTCCAGAGATCTAGGATGGGCCTTGTTAGGGGTCTAGGGAGGCGAAGCCCTGGAAACTGAGGGTTTTAGCATTTTCATTGGGTCTGGAGCCTCCAGCGGGTCCAGGACAAACCTTGGTAGGGGTCCAGGGGGCGAAGCCCCCGGAAGCTGCTGTTATTAGACTCGTCAAATTGAGCATAGTATACTTACATGTACCTAAATGGGAGGAAATGTGGGTAAATGTAAGAATTTATGACGTATCACACACTATATTTTTTAAGCAAGTTGTGACGTAATTATTTAATCTGATTTTTATGACGCAAGTGTTTCCTAGACAACTCATTGAGATTCAGCGACCCGTTGAGAAAAAATTCGACCCACAAACCACCTGAATTCATTTGGTCTAATAAATGTTAACCAGTCTTTGCTGAGCAGGTATTCAATCTATCAGAGGCGGATTTAGAGGGAGGCCAGGCCCCCCCCCCCCCCCCCTTTTGGTGCCAAACTTGATTATTATGTATAGATATATAGCTAATTAACTCTAAAAGTGACTTTAAAAGCTCTAAAACCCGAGAGCTTACGGGGGCTTCGCCCCCTGGGCCCCCGCTTTGGCTTTATCCCGGACCTCAAACTTATTGCTCTTTTCAATGGACCGCCCCCCCCCCCCTTTCGACAAATCCTGGATCCTCCACTGCTCATGGACACGAACTGATTTCTTTGTTTTATATTTTACGAGTCGGAATTTATCAAAAAGCCTAGAACTACAAAAGAAGAAATAAAAATCTTGTTGTGGTCTTCCACTCGACTTTTAGATATATATGTACAATGAGAGAAATTGAGCAAAGCACTCCGTAATATCCTACATGTACACCATACAAACAACCCATGTATCGTTTATTAGCATCTAACACTTTCATTCTGACTACTAGGATTTCGTGTGTGTGAAATATCTATAAGAATGACACCTTCTGTCTTTATAGCTATGTGATGAGGAAGAACCAAATACTGTTTGGCCGACTATTTTAATTAATATGTACTCTTATGCATGTACTTACATAAACTGTTCAAATAAATATGAAAACATGTTGTACAGTCAGCTCTCGTTACAGTGGCATTCAATATACCAGCAAATTCGCCTAACGGCAGAATTTTGTTGGTAACAAATCTGCACACTATTTATTTCGCTTGATATAACGGCATATTCGCACTTCGGCACCAGCAGTATTTATCGGTAACAAATGTGCATTTTGACACTATATAAAATCCGATATAACGGCAGGTTATCCGAGATTCTTCAACGACCCGTGTAAAAGACATTTGCTATCGGCAATATTTTCACACCTAAGATATTAGAAATAGAGAGAAAGGGGTATATGAGTGTATTTGTACCGTACTGAAAATAAATGCACTGTGAATGTTTACGGAGATTGCCATTACATATTGTGCTGATGATTAAACAAAGGGGAATAACTCGTGCCAGTAAAATAGGCATTTCATTACAACAGCAGATTCGTTACAACGGCAAAATGATGGGAAACAAACGTGGCCGTTGTAACAAGAGCTGACTGCACATGATTAACTTTTCATTTTTATGTAACATGGTTGTATGCCAACATGTTTGGCGAATCAATAAATAAATTGAAATTGAAAATACAAGGAACTCATTCCATTTTCACAAAAAAATCAAAAAGTTACATAAAGTTTCTTGACCAGGGGTATTATGAATAGTGCACTTCTTAAGAATAAAAATGGAAAGCAATGTAAAGTCATACAATATCTTAATTTTCTGTTAATTTTTTTACTTTACCTACAGAATTCATAAGAAATCAGAATTTTCTGTTCAATTTTTGACTTAACCTCTGGAATTCATAAGAAATTAGAATTTTCTGTTCAATTTCCAACTTTACCTATGGCTGTTAAAGCATGCTGCAACTCAAGTGTAAAACTTGTGACTTGGACATCTTTGCTGATTGGCAAGACAGCAACTGTTGCTAAGTTACCAACTGAGGTTTTGTCTTGTACAACAGGGTCTATAAATAAATGATGGTAGCACTGATAAACATAAACTCTCTTGTATACTACACATTCACAGTACATTATTGTGTATACATACAAGTATCATTTGAAGTAATCTAATGTCTTACATAATAAAAACAGTGTGCATATGTGTACATTCAATTTTTTTTTTTACTTTTAAAAAGTCTTGAAAATAAGCCACTCTTAGCCTATGCCACTGAATTCTTCTAAACAATTTGAGCTTGAAAATACAACATATTCTAAGGGTATAAAGATAATACAAGTATAACAATAACGAACTAGACATTTATATGTTGCTATTTTTGAGTACAGGCTTGATGTCAACGGTTACTTTCATGTCACAGTGCTTATATTGAGAAATATATTAAAACTGCAGACCTGGGGTAAATAGCTGAGTGGCGTGAGTGGAGTGAAATTCAAAAGTTAGTCTGTCATGTTTTGGATTTGTTAGCTGATCACCTTGTTGACATATGAAGGTCATTCTACCTTGTTCATTTACTGGGTGCAAATGCAAAATTGATGTAAAATCTATGAGCCATTTTTTGCATCACCAAGTGTGATCACCTGAATTTCCTCTAATCTTTACTAATCACAATTTATCTATGTATGTAACATTATATGTATGGATAGAAAATAAAAAATGATGATGATATATTCAATGGAATAAAAAACAATCAAATTTTGGACTTTGTGAAAATATTTCTCAGTATTTTACTTTAATATATAGACATTTATGATTGATTATTCTGTACAGACTTTGTACCACAATTTGCAAAGTTGTGTACAAACTTTTCACACAAAATTACACCTTTTTAACTATTGCATTCTGAATTTGGGATGTACACCTTGTCATATGATCAAAGCTAGTCTGTCAAAGTACATACTAATGGCTTGTCTCCCTATGGATATAATGTGTACATATTCTCATCCACTTGCAGGGTTCGACACTCGTCAGAATTTTGACTCGCCATTCGGGCAACCAAAATACTGATCTTAGGTTGCCCGAACGGATTTCAGGTTGCCCAAACAAAAATATGAAACAAACAGAACTTCAAATGTATTTTTTCTAAATCTATTGCACTTTTTTTTTCAGTTTCAAATAGGAAATCTATTTACATTATTTCCATTTGTATTCTTATTTCAAATAAATAGAAATTATTCTGACAATCCTAACTCGTCACCAGGTCATCATTTGGGCGAGCTGTGTTAACAAACAGGTCGTCAAAATTTCCATCAGGGTGGAAGTGGCGAGGTGACGAGTGCGAATGTCGAACCCTGCACTTGTAAACAATGCAACTAGTCTTAAAGAGCCATTCTCTGTAGGCATCAAAATCGGGAATCGCTGGGACACAGATCAAGTCACCAATATTCATGGAATTTTCAGAAAATATTACTATATGATACTTGAATGTATGGGTGTGGTTATTTGACAATATCACTCGTTGTCAATGGTAACAGAGCCATTCTTTTAGATAAAAATTCACTTTGTTGAAAATAGGAGTTTTGCACTTTGTTATCAGTTTAATGCTAGGGTATCTAATTAATTCTGAATTTGTGTAATGGAAATATAAACACATTACTCATTTGTCATTTCTGAAAAAATCTGGAGTCCTATTTCATTTTTCTCATTTTTAGTGGCGTGGTCAAATTTGATTTTACCATTTAAAATTGACTATTTTCACATGCAAATTAAAAAGTGTGCATCTATTCCCATGAAGCTGTCAGTCGTAATTTAAAAGATAAAGACATTTTCATTTAAATATAAAAAATAAAAATGTGTTTCTTTGATTTAAGGAATAAATTGAAGTTGAAAATCATGTTTTGCAAAAGTGCATAATTGACAAGAGTTATTGCCCTTTGTACAGCTAATTTATAACAATAACAATGACATCATCAGTTTGATCAATGACGTCATTTTCACTAATTAACTAGAATGTGCAAAAACATTTTTTAAAAAGTGTTTATAAATGCAATATTTAATTTAAGGAACCAAAATACAAAAAAAATAATTAATGAATAATAAAACTGCATAGTATTTTGACGTCCTAATTTATATAAGCAACCTGCACGCCTTTTGGTTTCCTCTCACACTGAAAGGCCAGATACTATCATTTCCTAAATTC
>CAJDSM010016865.1:0-15271 GCA_903981925.1 Ostrea lurida | reverse complement strand
GGGGTTGAGGGCAACATTGATTATGTTAATCTCAAGGGACGGAATATTGCCCGATGTGGAGCGATGAGGGACCAACATAACTAATGTTGCCCGAAAACACAGTCAAGATGAAAAACAAAAAGAAACAATAAAATAGTTTGCTATAGTCAGTAATGAATCGTCGCTATATTCTCTATATGGAGAAAACACTCAACATTGCTCCTCCGAAAATTAATTTTACAAGTTAACATCGAAATAACATGGGTCTTGCTACTTCTATCCTTTAACAGTTATCTTGTTTTTTAATTGAAACGTTATGTTTGTTTCGTAGTCGCAACATTTTTATTATGTCACAATAAATCAATCTTCTTGTCACAATCAAATTCTGTAAAAAGGTGGGAAAATTCTCTACCGGTCAATATTTAATATTATTATTAAATGACCGTCAATATTTTTCAGAGGAGCAAATATCAATTATGTTGAGTGTTTTCTCTATATAGAGAATATATATAGAGACTATTATTTACTGAATATAACATTACAATAATTTATATCCCTCAGCTATCTTTGAAGTGATAACTCTCAAGGTTAGTGTTGTTACGATAGTTGCTGACTATCGAAAAATTGTTGCTGAAAGCAGCACTTGGCGACAATCGATAATAAATTTTGAACGTCGGTTGATGCTGACTATTCCAAAAATAGTATAATTCACCGTAAAAAGGACTTAACTCTAAATATTCTCGTGACAATGACTGAACTCCGTACTTCAGATGAACTATACTCTGAAGAGCTGACAGAATATAACTAAGCTTATGTTTGCATTTAGAGGCTCTGCGTTTGGTTTTTGTACAGTGACAGTGTCACAGTGATTTTTGTACATTTTTCACAAGGGTACTGTGGCTTTTGAAATGGGAAAAATTGTCGATATTTCAGTCAAATTGGGAAAAATCAAATTTATCTTATTAATAAATAAGTTTTAAAATCATATCAAACATTATTTTGCTTTAATTTTCAATTATTCTATCTAAATCATCATTCCCATAACTTTTTGTAAAGTCTCGTTTACATTACTCACTGTGACACATCAAATATGTTTAATTTTTCCTCTCCTAATTTTAAATGGCAAAATGCAAGCTTAATTGGGAAAAAATTGGTAATTTTTGGGAGGGGAAAGGGGCCGAATTCGAAAAATTTAAGCCATCAACTAAATCTCAAAATCTTAAATGTATAAATTTTGATACAATTAACCAGTTCATCGGTCGGAATGTGTTTTGGTTAACCGATTGGCAATTCTGTATTCCCTTGCCATCCCTAATAAACCTGTTGTATGATATATATTTTTCCCTATTTTCAGGCATCCAATGTAGTACCCTCCATCAGTGCTGTGACAGGAATCACCCCTGGAGCTTACCTATGGAGAATCTGTATAGGACTACATGCCACTCCCAGATTTGCTGTCGGCTTCATGCAGTACAACTATTACATGGCCAGACTATCCTATGTACAGAAAGATTTCCGACCTCTTTTTAAGAAATTACTCCGCCTCAATTTCTGGCTGTACATTATTGAGAATTCCTGCCTAGTGGGAGTGACATACATCTCAAACAAGGAAAACTATCGTAAGTGCCATGGAACATCACATCTCTCTCTCATTTGAAGATTCAAATTATAAAGCCTAGGAAGTGTTTGCATTGGTTTACTGTAAAGGGCTTTAATTTTGCGATTTTTAACTTTAAGCATTTCGCGATGGTTTAAATTTCGCGGAAAGTAGATATTCTAAGCTAGATCGAATCATATACCTAAACACATTGAACAGCAACTTTTCGCGGATGGTTTTAAGGCATATTGTCTAACAAAATCTCAATATTTTTATTTCACTTAGAATGCATTGAAATCGTAAGATTATGATGATATTAAATTAAATATTGTTACCAATATGATTATTTACTGTTATTCTTACTCCAAACTAATAAATACAGTTTCTTGAATTCTGTCGGGGGAAGACAAAAATTCGATTTAGCCCCGCTTATTCATATGACCCCTAGTTTTGAACTCGTTCGGAAAGCTATTCGCGCGTGCTCACATGCAGTTACCAAGGGGCCTCAACGACAAAAAAATCTCAAATGACTAAAGCACAATGAAAATTCAAGTTTTCAAGTACTATAAACTAGGAAGTTAAAAAAAAATAATACAGCAGTTCATAGAATATATCTAAGTAATAGAATGTGTATTTTTTCTTCAACTGTTAACCTTGCTGTACCTATAGCATTGTGATCGTTTTGACGTTGTCACAGTTATCGGAAACGTCATCAGAATCTTGGTATATTCGTATAATTAATCAGATTTCTGGACAACAAACTTCACAATAACGACAATTATATCATTTATTTTTTACAATTTACCATTTTTTACTCCTTTTTAATCTTTTAACGTGAATACGCATTAGTTTCTGCTGATCAAAAAATTACAAATGTGTAACTGTTAGACAATATGCCTTTAATTTCGCGGTAGTTGATATAATCGCGAATATAGCGAAAATAAAACCCACGTGAATATTTCCCCATTTACAGTATGTTGATCATTTTGAAAATAAGAAAAAATAATCTTTTTCAAAGTCCACAAGGAGACAATTTGTAATTATAGTATATGTATGGTTACTCAAGTTTCTTAATATTTTATACATGTACATGTACAGCCCCAGAACAAAATAAGAGTTAAAGTTAAGTTTCAATAGAAATATATGTATCTATATCTTTATTAAGATAACTTTCATACACCCATACAGGGGTGTATGGTATATGGCACTGTTTGTTTGTCAGTTCAGAACTTATTAAAAGATAGGGTCATCAAACTTATCACACATGTCCCCAATCATTAATCAGAATGTTATTGTTTTCAAGGTCAAGCTTTTAGTTTCATGGACAGAGAGATTAGGAATTTAGGATAGTTAAACTTAATACACACATTTAGCCATCATAGATGGGGCATACAATATGGTATGATGCAGTGTTTCTGTGTTTGTTTGCCCATCAGCATCTTGTGAAAAGATAAAAAGAATACTATAGGTTAGGGTGATCAAATCTGGTAACCCCCCCCCCCCCCCCCCCCCCCCCCCCCCCCCCCCCCCCCCCCCCCCCCCCTTTTTGATGAAAGGAGAATCTTGCTACTTCTCAAGGTACTTCTCAAAGTCAAAGTCATACTTTGATGGGTAATCATCAGAAGGTAAAGTAGTAATGAGGGTAGAAACATCAAACGAGGTAAATACGTTCCCCATGATGCTGGTGTAAAGTGTATTTCAAAAAGTAATTTTGTTTGATTGGAGTGAATACACATATATTTTCAACTTGATGTTTATCAAAGCCATCTTTCATACTCTTAAAGTCCTTAATGTTAAAAAAGGATATTAACAGCCATTTTTTGGCCAATGAATGGTTTATTTGGATATTATTGTAATTTTTTCTTTGATTACTGTACAGAACTGGTGTATTTTGCTGTGTAAACAAGCATTTGTTATTTTCTCTGATGGTGTGCTAAATTAAAAAGCATTCAGAAGAGATCCATATATGATTTAACTTTTAAATTGATTTATTTGCAGCTGTACATGAAAAGATATTTGTGGTGTTCATGGTGACCAGTTGCTGTTACATGTTACTGAACACACTCATCTTCAAATGGACCAGAACAGACATTCTAACACCAACGGTAATTATAAGGCTGCTACTTGTTTTATATTTTATATAACAAGCATGGGAACCATAAATACAGAAACAAGATTAATCAAGTCTCTAATTACAAATAATCTTTTTGGCTGCATATTTTATTAGTCCCCTACCGGTTTGTAACCGGAGGGGACTATGGCTTTCTTCTTTTGTGTCTGTCTGTCTGTCCCCATTCTGTCCCGTTGGTTTTCCAGACTTTTTTTCTTACCGCTTGCAGATATTCTTTGTATTTGGGAGAATATTCGCTTTGCCATACCAAGTTACAGATCAAGTTCGAGTTTGGTTTTATCCATTCATTTTTCACTGAGTTATGGCCCTTGGACTTAGAAAATTTCATAATTATCAGTTTCTGCACTTTTTTTCTCACTGCTTGCAGATATTATTTGATAATTGGTACATTGCTTTGCCATACCAAGTCACAGATCAAGTTCGAGTTTGGTTTTAATCCATTCATTTTTCACTGAGTTATGGCCCTTGGACTTAGAAAAATTCATAATTTATCAGTTTCCGCCTTGATTCTTCTCACTGTTGCAGACATTCCTTTGATATTTTGTACATTGCTTTGCCATACCAAGGCACAGATCAAGTTCGAATTTGGTTTTAATCCATTCATTTTTCACTGAGTTATGACCCTTGGACTTAGAAAATTTCATAAATTATCAGTTTTCTGCACTTTTTTTCTCACTGCTTGCAGATATTCATTTCATATTTGGTACATTCCTTTGCCATAACAAGTTACAGATCAAGATCGAATTTGGATTTGATCTATTCATTTTTCACTAAGTTATAGCCCTTGTCCTATCCTGGCTCACCAATATTCCCTTTTACCATAAGTATATGATATAGCCTACATAATGAAATTAGAATATTGTTGCAGTCCAATAATTTGTGTAACCGGTAGGGGACTATGTATTGCTGTGCAATACTCTCAGAATGCTTGTTTATTTAAATAGCGCTTGGTATAACAATACACCATGGAATGACTTTGCTCAGAAACATTTACTGGTATTAATAATTAATTTCATTAATGGTTAATACACAGTAGATTCTGAAGTGATATCATTCTTATACACATTGGATGTACTAATTGATTTTAAGATCAGTACCACAAACTTAGAGTAACCTATTTTTTATGTATATATATATTTTTTATCAGGAGAAACAATCCCTAAAGATCAAGTGGATAATGTTTGCATGTATAATGACAGCTACGACTGGGCTGTTAACTGCTTTTGTGTTACACAGAGTGTACTGTGTTCCATATGGTGAGTTTGTTATCATGGTTATTCGGTATTTGTAACTTTACATGTTCTTAAACATATGTATCTATGCACTGCATTTCTTGACAATGCCATGTACTGTACTTTTTTAAACATGTACATCTTATACATGTACAAGGTGTAATTTTTCCCCTTTCCATGACCAGTGAAAAAGATGCTTTATGAGTGATCTGCATCTGTAGTGTATTATCGTGTGATGTTTTAAATTACTACAATTTGCTTCAGTTTTATAGTAATATATTCATAAACCAATGATCCCTTCACACCAATAGATAAACCAATAACAAACATTAATATAAGTTTTAGAATTTATTTGTTAGTTGTCATAATTTAAATAATTATCCATACATGCTTTGTACAGTCCCTGAAACGTTTTACTTTACCACACGCACGGTGACGTTGACCGCAACGCTAACTGCGAACGGACCGCAATGTGAACGGTGACCGCACGCTGAACGGAATATGAATTAATCATTCGGAATGTTTCGGAATTTTCCACTTGGGTTAGATATATTTTATCATTAGGTAAAAAAAATATATTAAATAAATAATTGTATCCAATACATAATAATATTAGGTAAGAAAAAAACATATACATTCAATCAATGGATATAAATGATAAAACAAACCAAATGATACTGCATGTTGTATGAAAATATGCAGTCTATAAGCATACTGTACGTGTATTTCTGTAAAGTATGCTAAATATATATACAACCGTAAAAGTATTTCTCATGAAGATTTTTTTTTTCTAAATGCACAGTATGTGCAAAATAGAAAAAAAACTTATAATAGTTTGGTTTTTTATTAGCACTGTAACGACATCCAGGATTACGGCGTACATGCATGGCTTCAAAATTTTAGGGCACGAGGAATACATATACCTGCAATTAACAACACCCCTAAAAATCTATGCATTAAACAAACACGGACGGTGTACCCCTTGTCAACACAGTATTTTTTTATTAGCACTGTAACGACATCCAGGATTACGATGTGTACTGTATGCTTCAGGATTTACGAGCACAAGGAATACATATATACCTGCAATTAACAACACCCCTAAAAGATGCATTAAACAAACACGGGCAGAATCTGTAGATTACATGTAGCTATGCTTTCTCTTTGGAGTTCCGAATGTCAATGCAAAGAAAAAAAAGCCTAATGCTGACCGCACGCTGACCGCAAAACGGTGACCGCACGGAAAATGGTAAGTAGAACGTTTCAGGGACTGTAGGCCTGTATCCAGGAGGGGGGGGGGGCTAAATAAAATTAAAGCAGAATGGGAGTTATTACAGAGGACCTACCGGTAGTTTAGGCAGATAGGGGTTATTCAGGGATGGGCAGATGGGGGTTTTTTTTTGTTGTTGTTGTTTAATCTTTTTTATTTCTTTCACACATATACATGCAGCACATTATAGAATATAATATGATGACATCAACAATAATTTCTCTTATATTATATATCATATATTTTTATAACTATATATGAAAGTTATATAATAGAAAGGAGGGGGAGGTCAGCAAAGAAAAAATTCAAATGTTCTATTGTAAGTAAGTAGTATGTAAACATAATGAAAACAAATACACTACTATAAAGTAATAGTGTATATATGGGGTGTTTACGGGAGTGGCTGGGGGGGGGGGGGGGGGGTCAAAATTAAAGCAGATATTGGCAATAGATGCAAAGCTTATAAAGTCAAGGTGATCCCTCAAGGACATGTAGAAATAGCCGGAACCTGAGTACCGAACACTGTACCAATACATGTATCTCCTGAATTTACGACTACCCTAGATTCAATTATTTATTACAGAAGAAACATTTTCACTATTTATTAGCCCTAAAATCAAAACATATTCAAACTTTATTCGCTGGCAAAAAACCCCCAACAAAATATAGATATTTACATTTGGGTATCACAAACCGGAAATGTTTTTAGCAAACAGTCTTATCTATAGAGTGGTGATATCTTCAACATGTAATAATGTAACAAATAGAAAGAAAATTTAAATAAAAGAAAGTCGCCATATTTTCCATAGTTTTTCAGTTGAAAACAACTGTGCACAACAGTCACTCATGCTAATTTTTGACAGTTTGTCAAAAAAGCAGGACTATTTACCGGTTTATGATATTATAGTTAATGCTCTAGATATTCAGTGTAAAAATGATTTACAGTCACCTACTGTACAGTACCATGTTTTAATTTCTATGAACATTTTAAAAAGGTAAATCAAAAATGGCAAGCTATAAAATAAGCAAAAGTTTAGCTGTTTTGTTTGGACCATTCTTTAATTGGTAATATTATAATTTCAACACTTTTTTGGACACATAACATCAGTACATGTAAATTGGTGGCAGCGTTTTGTTGAATCATGTTTTAATTCAATGTCTTTGAATATGTAGTTGTTTAGTAAGGATTATGGGTATAAGTTATCCACCAAATCTTCATAATGCATGGATGAGATCACATTCTGTACATGTACAGTGGTGTCACAACACAGTGTATTCAATTGAACCACATTATCTAGAACTTGCTGGGACCAAGAAAAAACTTTGAGATATCCATGGATTCGAGATATCGAGGGTAAAAATACTTACAAAATATGTGGCTGGGACTTCTGAATCACTTCGACATAGCCATGGTATTCGAGATACCAGAGTTCAACTGTATTTTATAGGTATAAAGTAATTTTAAAAGCTTTACATTCACATGATCAAATCCAGAATATTTTCAGCAGGGGGAGGGAGTCACAGTGTAACCCTGGTTAGAACATTGGGATGATGAGGGTTGTGATGGCTTAAAATGGCACACACCATGCCCACTCTAGAACCTCTTAGTAGTCAAC
Source organism: Ostrea lurida (assembly GCA_903981925.1). Classification (NCBI taxonomy): domain Eukaryota; kingdom Metazoa; phylum Mollusca; class Bivalvia; order Ostreida; family Ostreidae; genus Ostrea; species Ostrea lurida. Next base: position 7,446 of record CAJDSM010016865.1, on the reverse strand, counting down.
TCTGTCGCGCTGAATTGAAAACTCAAAAGCATTTAAGGAATGAAAGCTAAATTTTGGACCTATTATACGAATAATCTAACTTGGTGCAGTATTACGCTTAATAATCCGCAAAGCGGATTTATTATATTTAGCGTAAAACTGCTCAAGTTAGATATATCTTATAACATAAGTCAAATTCAGCTTCATTCCTATATAATTAAGTGTTAAAAAAATATATTTAATGTGTTGCTGTGATGAAACTTGCGAGATAATAAGGATTTTGAATGAGGGCGGATGAATTTTTGCCCGGTAGCAACACCTAAGCAACAAGTGGCAACATTAACGTTCAATGCATTGTTGACGTCATCTTAGGACGGTCACAATGAGCAGGTTAGATGTATCCAAAATAATGATTGTTGCTCGATCTGTTTAAACCAATCAAATTGCTTGTAACAATAAAATTATAAAGTTATTCATTGTATAGTAGTGTTTTGTGTCTTTTTTCAGCATTAGTTTTTTCTCTGCATTCGAGTAAACCGTTGATAGCATTACTCCAACAATGGGATACACTTAGTGCGTACTTAGAGTGTTAAGCACAAGTCCTTAATGGCAGCAGACTTCATCTCAAACTCTGAACTTAACCAATGGAAATGGCTCGCAGAGGGCTTCCAGATACTGAGGACGTCACTCGGATGGTAGGCAAATCACTCAGGATTTAGGCGATTGACACAGGCGTGAGACGGGGGCTAAGGATCCGAGAAAGGGCAGGGGAGAAACGTCCAATGATGACAAGGCAGTTGGCTGAAGTTTTAGTTCTTTCACGAGATTGTGTGTGCAGTCATACAAAAGATGTATGTCTGGTTCTGTTATCTCTATAGTGCATGTTGTCATATCCATGAACTTATCTGCACAAATGTATCCAGTTTGATGCTATAGAAAGTGAAGGGGCATGTTGCAGCCATGCGTAAGATCAAGTTGAAGTAGAGGGACTGGTTACTTTTGCGATTGATCTTTACAAGTTTTCCAAGCAAATAATTTTTGGGAGTGATTTTTATCCAAATAATTTAAGATCAGAAAACTCGCTTACAAAATGAGCTTTAAGAGTTATATGTAGGATAGTAAAATACAATCCAGACAAGGTGTCACTTCCTTATGTCACTCAAGTAAGGTATAGGGCACAAAGTAAGTTACGCTTTGATTGTATAGGTAAAGTAGAGACAACATATTAGGTTTATAAACTCTTATTTTTTCTTTCTTTTTAATTATCTCATCTCTGGCCAGAAGCCTCAGAACACAACTCCCGTTCAGTACTTCAGTACTTTTGTTATGATTTATTTTTTTTATTGAGAAATTACTAATATGATTTTATCACTTCAACAATGTTCCAACAATTGGGCATTATACATTATGTTATCTGATCACATTATAGATTTCAGTAATGAATCTTATTAGAGAGTAATGAACCAGAGTTTACTCGCTTTATGTCTCAGAATCGCAATGAATTTTAAAAGTGGCAATCTTAGTTAAGACCCTATACTCTCGCTCAGCTTAAGGAAAACTGTTGAACTTGTTTTTATTCAAAAATTATACAAATCTAGGTACATAAAATAAAATGATACCTCGGATGGATATATTCTAATTGCATCTAGCATGTCAAGACTTAATTGGTCAGAGTGCAATTAAAGCATTTTTATTGGACAACTAAAATAAAAGTAACAAAATTTTATTGATTTTGAATTGGTTATGGTTTGATTTTTGAGACAATTGGAGTTTATGTTCACCTTGAGGGTAGAAGGAGGATGAATGCCATGGCTTAAGTTTGTCTAGTTTTGTATGAATCTCAACCAATCAAAGAACTCTGAAATGAGTTCCATTATATATCTATGAATGTTTTCTATTGGGATTTTAATAAACAATTCCAGTTGACTGTTCATGCAACCAAATGAATTTGTGTGGTTTTTTTTTGTGTTGTTTGTTTTTTCTTCCTATTATTGACAATTTTTGAAGCATCTTGTAAATTGACAATATAATAGAAGCATGCTGCTATATTCAAGGTGTATGAGAACTGCATTGTTATGTATATATATATATATACTACATGATATATACCAAATCTCACAACAATTGCAATGCTACGCTAAAGTAAAAGTATCGCGCGTGATTGAAAAAGGTTATGTTTACGGTGATGCATAAATTTTTGTGATGTTTAAATAATCACTATTTCATGGGCACTTGTAGCTAATTTGTATCCTATACAAATTAGATTATAATGAGCATCGTAAATCATAACCCCGATAAAGGCATGCTGCATTATTATCACATCAGTCTGATATCCTTCAAGCATGTGTCCAAACTGACAAAAAATGGCCTCCACTGAATACTGCGTTGTGTAAGACTGATTGTGCCTATTAACCTCTCGTCGGTGAAAACTTGTAATCGATGTTGTTTGTGTTATTCACAGAATGTGACTGACTATTTTTAATTTATTATTTTATTCTGTTAATGGCAAACTTTGAAATTTTTTTTTAGTTTTCGAGTGAATAAATTGTTTAAATGAAGATTTCTATATACAAACGTACCTGCAGATTCAAGGAACTTTTCGAGTTTTTTATCATTATACTTGTACGTGACTAATTAATAACTGTATGCTACACAGTTTTGCAAGTTTTGGGGGTTTTGAAAAAGTATTTCAGTTGTCTGAAATGATACATTCAGTAGACATAATACACACTGCCATATATTTTGTTAAAAGTACCACAAATTCTTGCAACTGGTCTATCAGCTACATCATAATAGTATCTTGCTTTATTTGTCACTTTAATTAGCTGCAATTAGAGAGAGAGTCAAAGAACTAATTTGAATGTAAATTGTTGTACAATTAGACTACCACCATTGTGTTCAGTATTGTTTCAATAGATGTGATTGCATGTGTGAGTAGTATTTAATTACAAGGTTAAATGGGTATTGCCAGGATATCTGTCATTAGCAAATTACAATTCAATGAAGTTAGTAAGTATGTACTAAGATCAACTTGCACTCAATGTATACAGTACGCTTATGTGATATTAAAGAAATATATACGTATGTTTATTGAATTTCTATTGTAAAATTGATTGTGAATTATTCAGAGTATATTTATATAATGTATAAAAATATATGCCGACCTATTCTACAGAGCATAGATAATAATGATGTATTTTGTATTAAACAATGCTTACGTGAATAGAAGGATTTCAATGATAGTATTACTAGAGTATTTAGTGTATTAAGAATGGGAAAGGAAATGTAAACAAAATTTTGTGAAGTGTGCATTTCCTCCAATGTGCATATTAACAAAATTAAAAAAAAAAAAAACTATCCCTGTGAACTAAAAAATAATTATGCACATTGTAGTAACAGCAAAGTATCCTTAATTCTAGTAAAAATAATGATAATTCTGCATTTAGTCCCTAGTCACCGAATTAAATAAACTTATAGAACATAAAATTAACGGAAAATAATCTAAAGGTAAAGGACTGGTATACTACAGAGTGTACAGTACATGAATTGCATATCATTTCATTTGATCTTGTTTTTGTTTTTTATAATCCTGTATAGTCCATTCAATGTGTTCATTTACATGTACATAATATTATATATATATCTTGTTCATTTCCTTTTCATGTATGTACATGGGTGTTTTTGACACATACAGTAATGATTTTTTTTATTTTTACTTTTTTGGTGATGCCTGATTTACATGGGGTACCGTACATGTGTTTGTGTTTAAAACAGAGTTGAATTTTAAAACTTAACAGAAATTCAGGTAACAAAATTTTATATTAGCCAGTGGTCTATGTAATCATTTACAATACATGTCATTTTTAATGTTTAGTGTAAAGAAGATTCCAGCCTGAATCATCCTTAATTGGGCTTTGTTGATATTGGCACTGTCCAGCTATGGTTTAATTAGGTCGTCTGAGTCATTCAGGTGATCTATTGCTATTGGTGTATCCTAGCTTTGTTGTTTGCCGTGAGATTGCATTGTGCTTTCTTGATAACTACCATATGGATCATCCAGTGTTTTATGAAAAAATCTTGTACGGCTGCTGAATATTAATATTTTAAAATAGATATGCAGAACAGAAAAATTATTTTATATTTCATAGCTTTTGGAACTAGTGATACTTTTAACTAATACTAAGGTGACTGATGAAACCTATTGGCCTAGCTCATGTTTGAATTTGTTTACAAGTGATTTCAAGGTTCAATTAAAATTTCTGAGGTTGAATTTAAAAATAAGTCATGATGTCTTCTCAACTCTGATACATGTATTTTCTATTACTGAAAAAAACCAAAAAAAAACATCTCAGAGTTTCAGCATACCTTAAAAGAGTACATTTCTTTGATGAAAATACATGGGGTATATGAACTGATATTACTTCATGCTAGCAAACTTTGTGAAGTATGTTTTATGTTTTATATTGATGCATTCGACTTTTTATTGTGTCGAAAAAGAGACCTATTATGTATTTATCTAGATTCATACATGAGCGTTATTCACAACTGCAATGCATTCATGAAGAAATGGTTCTCATTTAATTACAATTGGTAAAAATATCAAAGGCAAAAACCTGTTGGGAATGTAAACGTAATCAATGTCCACATTAATTAGAAGTCAAGGAAACTAAATAATAGACAACTCCTGGTTACCTTATGAATTGATCAATATATATTTTCATAAAGAATTTCTTAACACTTCACAAGAATTGTACACTGAAATTTTCACATGATCTTTAAGCAAAAAAAAAAAAAAAAATAAAAAAAAAAAAGGTTCAATTCTTGAAAGTGTTAAATTGTTATTGGCACAGCTCCTGGAGTTTTATTTATATCTGTTGACTAAGGATAATGACCTGTCAGCCCAAAAAACATTGTTACATGTACCAAGGCAAAGCCAAGGTCAATATCTGGTTCAGGTTCATGTCATTTCTTATATAAATACCGATCTACCTGCTATGGTAATTTACATTCCAACGAACTTGATTATCCAAAGCAAACTGAAATTTTTCTAATTTCAGTTTTCAGTAAATCAATTGGCACACAGTCTCCCAGTACCAAATTTATTCATCATGATAATGCCATATTCTTACCAAATATATGTACATGTACTTCAGAAAGCAGCCGTTACAATTTCTTGGGAGTAGATGCATGCAAGGATAGCTCATGTTTAAACAGCTGTTTTTATGGCAATATCCCATTTTACTGCAAACAGATTGTGCACAGTTGCTGTATTTTTAGTGGATTTTTGCTTGGAGTAAATTCATATTAATTTTAATTCAATTATGTTCAAATTTTATTTTTTTTTTTTACATTTTATTTCAATGTATCTGCACTGTTGAATAATTTTTTATTTATTTTTTTTTTTTACAAATACATGTACATGACATTGTACTGTAAAACGAGAATATTTGGCGCAAGTTTATTTTAGTGCAATCGGCAATGAAAATCTTTTGGCACAAACTAGTTTAGCACAATCGTGACACCAAATGGTCAATAATTAATGTCATTGAAAAAGTTTTAGCGCACAACTTAATTTAGCGTAGTCATACATCTGCTCTAAAGGTGCTTAAAAAAATAGTGCGCTAAATATTCTTGTTTTANTCTAAAGGTGCTTAAAAAATAGTGCGCTAAATATTCTTGTTTTACCAGTGAGGACTATGATTTCCTCTTTAAACAAGAGAATTAAGTCCCATAAAGAACCACAACCCTTCGACCACAAGAAAGACCTTGCAGTTGTATCTCTTACAAATTTCCATGTAAATAATTGATTCTAAAGATTTATTTGATAAAGTGAACGACATGTACATACAATTGTATGATGAATGTTGAAAATTGTTGTAAATCACATTAAAATGTTATCTCTAATGCACCAAGTATGTCTTTGTCATTTATGCTTATATATGTGATACATGTGGTTATTGTTGAAGGGCATTCTAGAATGAGACTAGAAACTAAGAGCTTAACTTGTCTAATATTATATGTTACCAACAAGATGATGTGAAACAAGATAATTTGACCCATTACTGGCCTTTTAGCCTATGTGGATACTTACCACTGCCATCTGAACCATGCATACAATAGGGAGCAGCATACATCAAAGGAGAAACCAGGTACAGTTGTTTCCATTAACAACATGAATATTCATGGGATCATTTATACCTTGTAATTAGTCCTAAACCTCACACCAAATCCATTGTAAATTGTAGTAATAATTCAATTGACACGGATATAACGAATTGCAGATATAATCAAGTAAATCATTTGGGCCTAGAAATTCACTGCAAGTGAGTTTATTTTTACTGTCATGTAGTTTTTTGGAAATGAACCTGGCCTGCTTCAAAAACTAGCAATAAACCTGGACCCAATCAGTTGAACAAAGGTTTAATTACTTTACCGAACAATGTACAAGACGCCGACTGTCGATCATTCAAATTTAACACGCTTATGTGTAACTGGGTCATTGTCAACAGAGAACAAGAGCAATGCAAACAATAGCATTATATAATTATTAATTTTCAGAGAAGACAGACTGTAGATATTGGGGTTCCAGGCTAGTGATTCTTTGCACTATTAGTCAAATCCATGCATACAGTGAAAATTTCAGCCCAAACAATGTTAAAACTACTATACAGTTGAACTTTGATATCTCGAACACTGATATCTCGAATACCATGGTTATGTCGAAATGATTTGGAGGTCCCAACCACCTATTTTCTTAGTATTTTTACCCTTGATATCTCGAATTCACAGATATTTCGAACTTTTTTCTTGGTCCTATTAAGTTCGAGATATCGAGGTTCGACTGTATATGCATTAATTAACCAATGACCTTTGCTCAAGGTCATGACATATACCCTTTGAAATATTCAAATCCATGCACTCGGTGAAAAGTGATGGCCAGGACAGTGTTAAAAGCATTATATGTGCATTGTGACCTCAGCTCAAGGTCATGACACTTCCTTGGGTCCAGGGCACAATTTCTGTGAAATAATTCAAATCTACCGGAGGTCCAAGAGTTATATGGCCCAGACAATTTGTTTCAGACGAATGAACAATGCATTAATATACACCCTGTCCTAGAAAGATGGGCGTATAAAAATATAGGCTAGGTGCACCATTAATTCTGATGTTTTGTTGGTTAATCAGGCCTAGGGGCAACAATGCTCACCAGCGCCACTCTTCTCACAGAGATCTTGATGGATACAGGATAGAATCCTTGGTATCAAGAGTGGTCATAGCCATTAAGACCATATAAAATGTATTAAAAAATCTTCTTCTCTATTGCCATAATTATAATTTTGAGAAAAACTAGGAAAAAAAGTGATGTACGTTGCAACATCCCAGAGGGCCCCGCTGTTTGAGCCATTAAGATTATCTTCTAATTCAGAAAATATCTAGTAATCACCTGCATATGGTGTGTATGTCTCT
>CAJDSM010016863.1:26789-43448 GCA_903981925.1 Ostrea lurida | reverse complement strand
TAACAAACGAAAAGAAACCTAACAACATAAAGGATGGAGGAAGAGAGAATGTTATGCTTTCTGCCAAATCGAAGCGATTGTTTACTTTACACAGTGTGTATAAAAAAAAAAATCAGCAAATTGCCCTCCTATTCCTGCATTCCAATAGGTCCAGGTTACATATGTTCAATTAACAAGGGCTCCGCAAAAAAGTTGTTTAAGTTGATTGAACACCTTCCCTAGCCTATGTAAATTTTAACCTTCAAACTGGACCAGCCGGAGCGCGCCGAGACAGCACCAAATTGGTACTCAAGCAGCTACGAGGTACACTGAACAAACAACCAATGAAGACAGTCAACAAAAATTGTACAGAGTAGAAGCACTAACCGCGAGCTCCCGGGTCCAGCACAAATTGTTAAAGCGTAGACGCACTTGCAAGCTTCCGAGACGTGGCGTAGAGCCACTACAAGCGACTCCGGAGACAGCACAAATTTGTACAGAGAGATGCACATGAAAAGCCAAGCTCCGAGAACAGCTACAATTGTACAGATAGAGCACTAAACAGGCGAGCTTCACGTTAAACAACACAAATTTAAACTGAAACAAAGACCAAACTAACAAGCGGAGGCCTCCCGAAGTACACTGTGAACATAACACAAATCAATGAGAAACAGCAATTGTACGAGTAGAGCAACTGTACAAGCGAGCTCCGAGACCAGCACAGAATTGTAACAGAGGTAAGAGCACTGACCAAGCTAAGCCCTCCCGAGACAGCACAAATTGTACAGGAGTAGAGCCACTACAGCGAGCCTCCCGAGACAGGCACAAATTTGTACAGAAGGTAGTGAGCACTGACGAAGCTCTCTGAGCCAAGCGGTAGAGGCAAAACTAACAGCGACGCTCCGAGACGCACATAATTTGTACAAGAGTAAGAGCACTGAAGCCTCCCGAGACAGAGTAAGGAAAGCGATAACAAGCGGAAGTCTTCCGAGACAAGCCCACTAAATATTGTTACAGAGGTAGAGCCCTACTGACAAGCTCCCGAGGACGACAGCACAAATTGTACTGAACAGACCACTAACAAGCGAGCTCGAATATCAGCTTGAAAACAAATCAAAGAGACAGCACACAACTTGTTACAGATAGTAAGAAGCAACTGGACAGCAAAGCCTTCGAGACAGCACAATTGTACAGAAATGAAGCACTAACAAGCGAGCTCCGAGGTACACTGAACCAAACATGTCTGTTTTAATGAAAACCTAAGCGTCCTTTTCATCACAATGAGAGGTTCCTCATATCGCCTAAATGTTTTTGTCGATTTGTGAGATACGTCATCCCTCGACAAGTTCTCACCTTTCCAAGACATATGTAATCAACTGTATTTATATACATTTTAAACTTTTTATCTGTTTATAGTGAAGATTTACATCAGCTGACTTCAAACGCAGGTGTTTATAGAGAATCTCAATCAACCCTCAGTCAAGTGAATGTTGCGCTAACTTCTCAACAACATTTTATTTCTAAAGAAGAAACTTGCTGTTTGGCATGAGTCAATTATTTCCAGGTATAAAACGTCTATCTTCTAAGAGCACGCGATTTTAAATTTGCACCTACGTCAGACAAATTACCTGTGACTATTTTTTTCAAGGTAAATCCCAAAATAGCTATTTGCAAAATTACCAGCTGATAAAAATAACTTTCAAAATTGGGTCTCGGCAAGATAGTAACTTACGCAACCTAGAAGAGTCCTTTAGAATTACAACACTGTACAACCTACACTCGTTTAGACAGACGGTTAAAATATATGCCTCTTCACTTTAAACGGCATTTTGTACTTCTTACTACTTATTGCGGCATAAAGGAAAACAAACATTTCAAAATTAAATATAAATACATCGTACGTTTAACTGGAAATAAACATGCTAATTTATGCAAATAAGTATCGGATACGTAATAATTGTGGAATATGCACATGTACATTGATCAATATTACGTATATCAGAAGATTTGTTTGCTGGCGTATATATTCCCACAACTTTAAAAAAAAAATGTAACTGACTTCATGAAATCTTAATTAAGACCCATTCTAAGTTACGTCAGCGTTTTATTTAAAATGTACATTTCTATTTGGATTAATTTATTTATCCCTTCAGTTGAACATGTGAAGATGCTGACTATGTGCTGTTCAGAACAGGAAATCAATTCCCTCGTACTTCCCCGTTGTGTTTATATTACATTGCACTTATGGAAATTCCGATAAAAGTATTTTTTCATAAAAATAGGAAATAGGCGATCTTTTGATTTCCGAAATCGTATACTTCCGCTTCACTTTATACACTCAATTTATATATTTATTTTAAGTGCTCGTATGATTGTAGTTTCTATGATACATTTACTTTTATTTCACTTTTAAATTTCATATTACATGAACTTTGCCCCCCCCCCTCCCCCTGGACCCCCTACCAGGATCAGCCCTGGCTCCACTGGGAGCCTAAAGTGGCCCTCAGACCCCTCGCCTTAGTCTTATGCACCCCCAGTGGAAATTCCTGGTAACGACCCTAGTTGCATAATACATATGATTTACGATAAATTTCCAGCCTTTCTGGAAGGGTGGATTTTGCGGATAGGAAACTTTGAGGTTATGCCATCGCACCGGTTTACCCCCTGCTGTGCTAGCAGTCCGTGTACCTCAAGGCCAGGGTTTGGCGATTATCAGTTCCCCTGACCAAATAGGTCACCTGCTAACCGGTCATTTACCGAAACCAGCCATTGCTGATTCTGGAATACACGCTACACCTGAAATCGATCTGACCTATATTCTAGTTAGTCACTGCATTTAGAAGGACATGTATTCCATGTGTGCTCTTGAAAAAATATTTGGCTTTCTCGTTCACAACGGGTGGACGTGGGTTCATTTAAGGTGAACGCGATTGTACCGGTCTCGTAAGATCATTATGCGGGCTGTTTGATTGCCTCTCGATTCGGAGGTTAACCTTTTCTTGAATTGTTACAAAGGTTTGCATGAAATAAATATGGAAATTCAATCTCGTTATTTGTCTACATTCAATTAGCTATATGTATAATGTAATTTCAGGGAGATCATTTTAATTGAGAAACTTATATTTAGAAATGACAGGCAAGCTGTTTGATTTTTCCTCCTTATCTTGATTTCTTCACAAAATCTGGAATAGCATGGCATTCGTCTTCTGCTACAACATATTGCAATAAATTCAGCTGCCTGATCGCCTGCTGTTAGCCATATGACTTCGCTTTCCGTAAGTTTTAAATATCGTAATGACACGTTTTCTGAAGGCTTCGGGTTCATATCAGGTCACACTTTCAGGCTTAGAATCAACCTTCCTGTGACCCTCCCCCCAAATCTAACTGTACAAATCAAGAATTCGCTCAACTAGACCGAGGTTTCGGGACCTTTGTGCACTTTGCAGGCTACTATTTAAACGTCATGATCAATTTCATGTATTAAACTACTGGTATAATTGAATTAAACTGTGCCAAAAACAGGCAGGGGAAAACGACAGCACAGCTCTTTTGAAAGAACATGAAATAATATTTAAAATCAGAAAGTATCATTCAAAAGGTGAAAGATAGCGACGAAATTTTTAATGTTTGAATGTTTGCTAGAGAAACGTCTTTTATAATCCCCGGGGTTTATTCATTCTGAGTGAAAATTTGCAGAAATTGCAGAGATAACGAGAAGTCATGCTCAAAATCCAACGTTTCATATACATCATACTATAAGCATTTATTATAGTGACATGTGTATATAACACAAAGCATGATTAATTTTAACAATTTCAATAGTAGATACACATGGTTGAATACACCCGGCCCAGCGGACTATATGTCACTTTTCATATTATGCAATAAAATATACATAAATACGCAGCAAAGAAGTGGATTTAAAATGTTTTCGAATATTGGATTGTCTCATTTTGTATGCCTGGTAAATGAATTTTGCCACTTTTCTAGGATAATTTACAATAAGATTTTTAAACAGATTACCAATCAAGATTAATACACATGTATTTTAAAACCATGATAACATAATGAGAAATATTAGTACATGTACGCCGGTGGGTGCCATTCCCGCTTTCCCGGCTTCGTCATATTCTGACCCCTGACCCCTCCTTAATTGTGACAGTATGTTGTTTAACAAATAAAAGAATAGAATCAGCATGCAAACTTTGTTCCCATACCAAACCCCCACCCACCCCCACCCCCGGGTTATGATCTGAACGAACTTGAATCTACTCCATATCTGGTTGAATGGTTCTTGAGAAGATTTTAAAAGGTTTTCCTTATATATTTGCATGTAAAAATGTGATCACCTGTTATGGCCCATTCTACCCCCGGAGGTCATGATTTGAACAAGGTTAAATCTCCACTATCTCAGGAAGCTTTCATATAAATTTCAGCTTTTCTGGCCCAGTGGTTCTTGTTGAGGAGATTTTTAAGTGACACCACCCTAGTTTTGCATTTTCGTGATTATCTCCCCTTTGATCAGGGCCTGGTCCTTCATTTGAACAAATTTGAATTTCCTTCACCCCAAGGATGATTTGCGCCAAGTTTGGTTAAAATTGGTCCAGTGGTTCCGGAGAAGGAGTAGAAAATGTAAAAAAGTTTACAGACAGACTGACGGACGGACAGATGACGGGCAACCGGTGATCAGAAAAGCTCACTTGAACCTTCAGTTGAGGTGAGCTAAAAAATGATAAATCAAACACAAGGTGTTTAACTTGTTGACTTGATAAGATCTGCATGAATTATCATTGCTTTATACATAATACACTACTAAGTACACAAATACACTGTATTATGTATAAATACATGCGAGTTAATGACGTTTTGCCACAAGAAGGGAGATGTTCCTTCCATTTTATATATACCTACACTCACAGTCGCTGCAAGTGCTTATTCTAAAGCAACTACTGGATTTGACTTAGTTAAAATTTCCTCGGACTGGAAAAGTTAACAGTGCATTAACACTGCATTTCATTGTTCGAACTGATATAAATCTGGATAAGTCTGATACCACAGAAACAGTAGATTTCAAGAACTCTGGAACAGTAGCTAGTAGACTAGTATCCCCTGGACGAGAGCGATGTGTATGCACAGACTGGCGGCTCCCGTGCATATGCACAGATTGGCGGCTCCGTGCATATGCACAGATTGGCGGCTCCCGTGCATATGCACAGATTGGCGGCTCCCGTGCATATGCACAGATTGGCGGCTCCCGTGCATATGCACAGATTGGCGGCTCCCGTGCATATGCACAGATTGGCGGCTCCCGTGCAGTCCCATCTCATGCATCTATCAGCGGCACCACGGGGGCTTGCTTCCGTTTTAAAAAAAATGCAAACAATACTACTAGTATAATTTTAACTAGAGCTCTTTTTTTCAAAAGGGAGCAACCCGCTTTGGCGGGGTACGGTGCTCGATCTCTATCAAGTAATACCGGTAATTTATATGTATTCATACGCGCAATGTTTACAATTAAGTGTAGCGTGTTCATGAGAAAATGCCTATCTTTGCAATGTATGAAGATATAAAAGTTAAAGCATTGGAAATGTAGATAAAAACGCTTTTTCAGAAGGATGAAGAGATACAAATGGGTCCCTAGTTCACCGTGCATAGACTAGAACTGGGAGTTTTTTAATGAGGGGGGGGGTGCAAACTTCAAGCAATAAAAAAAGCTAATATAACAATAGAACACTAAATGGAGGGGGGGGGTTTCTAAAAATCACTAAATGGGGAGGGGGGGGGACAAGCTTCTAAATTATGTGACATGATGCAGAAAAAAAAAGTTACTTGACAAAAAGTGCCGGGGGGGGGGGGGGGGGCAAATACATACTTTGCCCCCCCCCCCCCCCCCCCCCCCCCGCCCGTGGCTCCTAAGCCCATGCCGTGTTGTCACGATATGTCGTCACGATGTGTATGACGGGTGTCTCAAAATCGTCTGTCCCGTGTCCGTCTTCAGTGCGTCATAATCGCTTCATATTGCATCTGTTAATTTGTAGAAAGCACGGTCGACTCGTTGCAGATCAAAGTGATCGTGAAAACCTGTTCTACTGCTGATCTTTAGGATCCTATTCAACGATCAAAGGGGATGGGGTGGGGTTTGGGGTTAAACCATAAAGATCAAGCACAACGTCGGAACATTTCTCAGCAAAGTGTGAAATCATTCTAAATTATAAATACACTGTTTTTACTATTTAATGAGGTTTTAATGAATATAAATTTTTGTAGAGATGAGATTCTATAGAGAATGGATTTTATGAGTACAAGGCGACTTCGTAAAAGTCAAGTCAAGTAAATTTTATTTAAAGTCGGTATTTTATACATATAACAATCAACACAAGCTCTGTAGAGCTTTTTATCCGACTATCACATAAATTAATTAAAGATATGTATTTAAATCAAGACAACATAACATGCATATATACATGTACACAAAACCAAAAGAGAGACAAAAGTAAAACATTCATGCAAGAATATATACAGATAAAGATAAATAAGGTAAATATTAAATGGATTCTGTTCAAATCATTTACTTGAGCTGTTTTAAGAAACAAAGGTCTATTTAAATCTAGATATTGAAACATAAACCTGTAGTAGAAATCGTCATACCAGGTTCGTGACAATTAAAAGTTACACTCAGGAAGCTGTTAGGTGGCGGCATCAAAAGGAAAATATTGGTAATTCAAAATCTTCAGCTAATTTTCGTAAATCAAAATCAAAACTTTTAAAGTTTTGTATCAAAATCGGGGTGTGACAGTTTATCTTAGGCATTTTACAGCCAATACTACTTAAAATCTTGCATCGAATTAATCATTTTAAAATAGTACCTGTATTTTCTTTTGTATAACCCGCCCCCTTGTGTGTACCACTTACTGTATTTTTTTTTATGAGGGGGGGGGGGGGTGTCAAACACAATTTCGACACTGTGTATTGACATATTGATTTTGTTCCTGTAACCATAAAAAAATTAATGAAGAAATGAAATCCTGTATTTTCTCATTTTCCCAATTTCAGAAGCATGATCGGGAACTGTTTTATCGCATTGCACGAAATTTTAGCCGTTTGCGTTAATCAACTAGATACTGTTAAGTAATAGAAGTGAATAATTCTAGAAAGGTCAATATATAAATACTGTTATATAGACGCGAGAGACAATTCGTGATGGCAGACACAATTTATAATTGGAGAGCGGAAACTGATATAATATTACCTACTTGTAAACAATTTAATTGCTGTTACATCTAATTTAAAATCAAAGCAACATGTTTATCGTAAACACATACTCAAATCTGTTTTTGAAAAATATTTTTGTTATGTTTGCACGTGCTCTGATTAAATGCACACGTCGCATTATTGATTTATATATAAATCATAATTACAATTGATCAGCAAAGCGTAATTTATGCGTAATCGTTAGATATTCACGTGTTGTGTTACGGAACATAGCGCACTTCAATTATCTTGGATTTCATATAATTGTATCGTAAGTGCTCAATACAGAAATTCTACATCTGTTTCACAATATGTATTAATGACCATTTATGCCTAATTTAACCCTTTGGATTGATTTATCTACTTTCCCTATACAAAAGGATACACCACGTCGACTGAAATATAACAGGTGGACATTTCAATCAATGGTGTACATACATGTACATGTGAACCTGGTGCTGATAAAATTGAAAAGTTGTCAGATTCTGAGATTAAAACTTTTAAGAGAAAAATGGAAAAAGAAATCTTCATTATTTCTTTAACGAACAAAACACCATAATTTGACAACAATAAACAACAGTAATGATTTACAGCATATTATATAAATCTATAGCATTCCATGTATACAGAGAGAGAGAGAGAGAGAGAGAGAGAGAGAGAAGAAGAGAGAGAGAGAGAGAGAGTTCTGAAATCAGTAAACTTTGAGCTTCTAGTAAAATTGAAAATTATTGTTTATTATACGTTCTCCCCCCCCCCCCCTTTTTTTTTTTATCGTTTCAATACACGTGTGTACAACATGGATTAATACGAAAAATGATTTATTCATGCAAATGATTGATGGGTTTGCGTAAATGACATTTCATATTGAAAGTATAGACTTTAAACGACAATATTACATATACTGCCGGCATGCTTTAGAATATGTATATTGTGAATACTGCATGCAGATAAAAAAAAAAATAATACTGATTCTGCTGTACAATATAAATTGATTTCATTTACTCTTGCTATTCAAGAGGATGCATCACATTTAATGAGATTTTACAGGTGAACATACAATCAATGACGTACGTGTTTACAAATCGACTTGCTGTAAATTGCATAATAAAAGACAATTTTTTAATTATATCAATTAAACTGTAAAGATGATCAGGTTTGATATACATGGATAGGGAGAGGTCTATACATGAGTGATNCAAATTATATCAATTAAACTGCAAAGATGATCAGGTTTGATTTATAAATGGATAGGGAGAGGTCTATACATGAGTGATTTATCCCACTCTCATGATTCAGATCCAGACATTTTGTTATTGACAAATTTACTGCGATGCTGCTCAAGCAGTTTGTAGTAGGCCTACTGTATGTATATAATGTTGCATGTTTATAGCACGACATTAAATTGAAATAACATTTTGTCACGATATGAATTCCGCTCAGTGCTTCACCAATGAAAAGAAAAACGAGCATAAAATCTCGAGAGATCGCATCCGCATATCGTAATTAGAAACATGCAGGTTTGGGTTGGAGAACTAAATTATCGACGTCCTTAGAAATATTATATCATATTAGGCCTAACATTGCATTTTTCGGCTGTATACGTGAAACTCTAAAACTGTGCGTTCTTCATGACTGAACAATTTCACGATTGCTAGTTCATGTGAATCGATTGTGCATTTACTACCAAATACACCTATTCACCCATATATGGTCAGATGGGTGTGGTTTATATTCCCTACTAACATCTTTGTAACGCCATCTTTCATTGGTGAATGGAAAGGTCGTGATGAGATTTTTATCCAATGAAATTCGTTTTGCTGACGCACTGCGCTAGCAGGTAAACAAACCCTGCGTTGACTGCCTCAACGTGTACTCGGGCAAAACAAACGAGAACTGTCAAAGGGATAACAAGTGTTTTCTGTATATTCTGAATTTGAAGATGGAAACTAGCAATGTTTTTAACATTGAACAATTAATTCAAGCTGCAGAGTATCTGGATAGGAGAGAAAGAGGTAAATATTGAGAAAAAAAAGTTGATTTTGTGTTTCGCCACGTCATTTGGAAGTGTTTAATTTTTGACAGTTCAGAAAGAGGAGTACGTGTGGGTTCACATGGATTGATCTATTTCAGAGGCTGAGCATGGTTATGCTTCCACTGCACCTATGCCGGAATATTTAGCCAGTAAAAAGAAAACAAAACCAAAGAAATCTCAGGGAAATAGGTAGGCAGAATTCTTAGTTTGTTGATTACTCAGCTTTCACGTGTTAACCACGAAGCGGTCGCCATTTTGAAATCAGCTGACATAATCAAAGAAATTATTTCCTTTTGCAATCGCATTTTAGTTCTGATTCAATATTTGATAGACTAAATTGTTTATTTCAATATTAAATAATGATTTTTCTTCAGAATTTAGTTTTTATTTAATGTGTTTAGTGCATATTTCGTAGTTGAAATTAGCCTCCTGCCGACTGTTCATTTGACCTACTTCGCCATCTTGGTTTTATGAAATTTCAAAACAAAAATGTTTTCGAAGAAAATATGCAAATATTAATTTAGGCGGCGAAATTTATGAAGTAGAATATGTTGTATTGATGTATGGTAAAGTTGAATACCCAAAATAATTTAGTCTGTCTTCAAAGAATATGCAGGACAAAGGCTCTGTTGTCCAACTGCAAGGCACGTAGTAACGGTCGTTTAGGGAAAAGGCGCACATATGAACATTGGTCTCTAGATAAAATCTTGGATATTTTTTGCGGACAAATAAAAATAGCAAACACATCAAATTTATTTCTTTACGATTTTGAAGGTCCGTTTTTCAAATTCAATCGGCTGATTTTTTAGGATCGTTGAAGAACCGCCAAAAAACATCTGCTGGTTTGGGACAGGTGTAGCAATATTTTTGTTCGATCCGTAGGATCAAATAAATGGTGAATTGGCACTTCCAATATTTCTAATATTGTGAATCTTAAAACAAAAATGGTTGTACTTTTTCAGAAACGATATGTTACTGCAAACTTCAGTGTGCACAAGAAATGCACAAGGTGTCACTTAGGTGGTCTGCACCTAAAAGTTGGGCATGCATAGATCTGAATCAAAGTAAAATGAATAGGAAACTCTAAACTGCTGCATGTGCAATGAATGATACACATGTATTTTTTGTTGGTTGTTTGTTTTGTTGTTGTTGTTGTTGCTTCTTTTTTTTTTTTTTTAATCAGGTAACAAAAAATTTAAATGGGGGTAACAAATAGTAAAATGAATTTTAATGTATTTTTCAGATCCACTCACAACGAATTAGAAAAAAATAGGTAAGTTACACACGCATTCTGACTCAATGTGGGGCATGTCGGCCAACACTACAAAATTTGATAGTATGGAGGGAGATCACATGATCAAAACATTTAAAAAATTCCCGAACCAAAAGCTGGTTTGCACATAGCTGAACTTGACCTAGATTCTTTTTATATCTCAAGTGGGCGTAACTTCACTGGAGAACACTTAATCAACAGCATTGTGTATTGTTGGCCGGCAGAATAATTAGAGAACTGCTAGTCAATATGGAGTAATATTGTGAAGCTTGCAAAATGATGTTTTTCTGTTGTTATATAAATAGACAGTGGCTGCTTACATACTGTGTTTTGACAAGGGTTATCAAGTAACTGATTATGGAAGGGGTTAGAATGACCTCACCAAGTGACCTAGAGCTAGCTAATAGGAAAGAAGTTCTGCTTCTTATGTAGTGTAATGATTTTTCAAAAATGTACACATACACAAAAAATCAACCAGGATACTTGTGTCGGTCTTTGAAGTTTAGCCTTGCATGAGGAAGAGTTAATTTGAATCATTTGCCAATATACTGCTACCAGTGTGTAGGACAGCTAATCGATATAGCTGTTTACTAGGTGTGTGTGTGTGTGTGAATATATAAATTAAATTGATGTGCAGTGTTGTTAATGATTAATAGAACATTTTTGTGTTGGGAGTAGATAGTAGTTTTGATTGATTTTTTTTTTCTTTTCTTTTCTTGTGAAATATTAGGCGAGCACATCTGAGGTACTGTTTGGAAAAATTAAAAGACATTGTCCCAGTTGGTAGTGAATCTTCGCGGCACACAACGCTGGGATTATTAACAAAAGCTAAAGGTTTTATCAGGGTAAGTACTGAGCATTTTTTTGATGTAATCTTTTCAAGGGTTATCTCACTTGGAGTGACATAATTTTTTTGAACGGTTGTAAACATATGTAGTAACACGCGTGCTGATCAGCTGATTAGTTAGTGATGCCCTCAGGAAATTAGAACTTGCAGAGAAATTCTTTTGATATGATGTAGGTGGATATTGAACCCGAGATATTTAATTATTGAATATTTCACCTGGTTATATCAGTGCAGCTAATCCAATAATATTGTTCATGGATTTTATTTATATCTCTATTGACTTCTGACAACTATGGAAGGTTGTGAGATTATTGCTTTTGGATTAAATTTTTGTGTTTCAAGTACAGGATTCATTTTGATGGTGAATTTGTACAAGATATGATTAAAAATATAATGTGGTTATTAAAAATGATCATCACATATGGGGCTTAACAGTAATTTTTTCTTTTTCTTTTGATCTAAATAAACAGATGTTAGAAGACAAAGAAAAGAAGAATCATTCTGCTAAAGTGCAATTGAAAAGGGAACAACAACAATTACAGAAGAGATTGGAGTCGCTCATGCAGGGCCAGTACAGGCGACAGGAACGGAGCATCAGTGAATGTAGTGCTACCACCAACTCCACTACCTCTTCCAATTCGGAAACCGGTAAGTCAAGTGCAAAGAATTCTCTCTCTTCCCCCCCTCCCCCATCTTTTTTTTTAAATACCTGACTTGCCTCATGCTGCTTGAAGGCTTATAAGTATGAGATTGATTTTGTTTGGAATTATATGCATACCAATGGTTAGTAAGCAGGAAGTGAGAGAGAGAGAGAGAGGTGCGCCAGGCAGGCAGAGACTGGAAGGACTGTGGTTTTTATTTCCCCCTTCTCATTTTTTAGAAATATGCCCTTGACCAGAACTGAATTTGCTTAAATGCAAGTGGATGAGATAACGTGAAATTTCACCCATTGAACTTGCAAACATGACAGAGTCATGTTACTGATAAGGAAATGTTTGTATTCCTGTTTGACCAGGTTCAAACTATGAGCCAAACAAATAGAGGAAACATATTGTTGCTTAAAAGAGCTGGGATGATAAGTGTAGAGCATTAAAGTATTGTTTTGTACTTGTTTCTTTTCAGATGAAGTTGACATTTTAGGGTACGGAAGTTCACCAAGTGATACTGACGAAAGTTGCGGCAGCGATGGGTACTCGGTAGACTCCAAGCGATTAGTATTAAACTCATCTCCATATTCAGAGTCCCTATGAAAATACGTGAAGTCTGCATGGATGACAGAGATAAAGGAAAGATTTTTTTTCTTCAGTTTATTCTCAGAAAATGTGTATGTCTGTGTAAATATTTGTGTATGAATGTATTGTAGAAGGAGAAAAATCAACATTTTTTTAAGATCTGTTATGTGTATAAAGGAGTTGAGCATGTACGCTAATGAAAAAGGGTGATGCAGGTTTTTTGGTTTTTTTGGTCTGGAGTTGAGTATTAAAAACACTATGTAAAACAGTCATATCTTATGTGTACAATTTTGTAACTATTTTTTCGTGTATTGAAGCCAAATATCTGACATTTTTTCATGTTGTGCAAAGAGCAGTGGACAATGTTTTCTGGCTTTTCTTGAACTTACAATATTTTTTTTTTTCTTGTACATATGATTATTCTGAATTCCATTCCTTTCAAAATAGGTATTCATAATTGTATTTGTTTACACCCGTACTTCAACTTTCGATATGTAAATCTTGTTTTCAGAATGAAATCTAGTGGCGGTATGGAGTTATATATTATTAGAACACAGTGAGAACGACAGTACTGCTAAGATTGAATTGGAAACTGGATCAGTCATTAATACTCAAGTTATTTACAGGTTGAAGAGAGATTTTATTTTGATGTAATGTCGGCTTTAACTGATATCTTGCCACTTTTTTTGAGAGGGGGGAGGAAAATCATTTGTTTGAGGCAAATGTTTTTACACATTCTATGATCATCAGGAGAAATATCTACGCAAACTGTTAAAAGTATGATTTAAGAATATTTCACTGCCTGAAATGAATAATTTTAGGGAATAAGAAGTATTCTTTACTAAACTGACTTTGTTAAAAGCTGCAGGGTTACATTTTGCTGTTGTGCAAATATTGATCTCAAGAGAAAAAGCTGTCTTATGTAGAATTGCTGAATGATATGAAGATTTTTTTTTTTTTGGATGAGCTGGATTTAAATGAAACAATATCTCAGGCCAACAGTCGAAGTCATTGTCCACCCCAGTCTTCTGATGTTAGTTTCCGGTGTGCTCTATTATTGATAATTCAGCATTTTTCTCTAATATCTTTTTTTTTTTTTTTTTTTGGTTGATTTTTGTATGTTTGGTCATCTGTGCAATTTAGTGTGGATTTTATTCCAGAGGATAATGTGGAAATGTGTACGTTAAGTAGGAGGAGGAGAGTTCACTGGATTTTCTGTAAATACAATTTTTGCAAATTCTGTTTTGAAAAATTCCAAAATTGGGAAGACGTGGAAATGAATTTTCCCCCAAGGCAGCATATGAAAGGTTTGCAAAAACTAAGACAGAGGTCTGGGAGTATTTTACCAATAAGAGTATAATATATTTATGTAAATGTATTGCCTATCCTATTTGTACATAAATAATTTATTTTTATCGTGTAAATTAACTTATTACAACACTTTTTTAATTGTTGCAGAAGAGGTAATTTCTTCTGCACCTTTTAAAACTTTTTGTGTAAAAATGTTGGTTCTTGATGAGGATTTCGTTAATCGGAACTTACTGTGAAAGGAAGTACAGGAGTGTTGAACTAGACTTGTGTGAACAAGACGTAGAGACAAACATTGTTCTTGAACCAACATTTTTGTGTATCCTTAAAAGAAGTTTTACAAAGATGATATAAAATAGAGCTGTTTTCTGTGATAATGTTGGTGCAAGATATTAATAGAAAATCCTTTTCTCTGTTCAGCTATCATAATAATTACGAATTTGTTGCTTTGCTAACAAGTGCGAATATATACAGATTTTCCACACCTATCGGATGAACAGAGCAAGGAATTGTTTTTGGTTGCTACTTAAGCAAAATTATTTTTCTTTTTAATTGTAAAAATCAAACTTGTTACTCAGTTATTTTATCAATATGTTATCTTTTGTCTGTGCTAGTGGAGGAGGGACATGATTTGTTAGTGCTATACATGTCCTTCACTTCCTCAACATTGATCTGTAGTATACGATGTAATTAAGTGCTAATAGGTTAAACCTCGGACTGCATTGACAAACTCTTCAAAACTCAACCAATAGTATGTTTCATAAACTCTTAAAACAAACATTTCAATATTCTGACAATCATGGACAATAAGCAGTTTTAGAAATTAATGCATGCACTCATGTATATATATAAATATATATCTATAAACCAAATCCAGTGATGATGCAAAAGAAGAAAGGGTTGTCGGTGTATGATGTTGGGGTTTTATTCTGCCATGTTTATGTAGAGAATTCCTTGCCATTCCCGGTAAAGTCTATATGTGTAATCTCAAGAATAAGTTGTGTATGACAGGGCAACATTTGGTGCAAAGTGAACAACTATACGGACATTGTGTGTATTTGACAAATGGGAGTTGTGTGAGCATCCTCATATCAGCATGCTGGCAAATGTCGACAACTCATTCTACCACCTTCGTCATATGATGGCGAAATCAGTAAGAAAACTGGGATTTAAAAAAAAAAATTCCCTAGTGTTATTGGCTGTGGATGTCTGCAATTTTTTTTTTTGTCTTGCTCAGTTATTGAGGTACCATGCATGCAGACTTTGGTGTACAGTGGCCATTGTGATCTGCTATGTTGGACAAAGATTTTTGTTTAAAATCTATTTTTTTTTTTTTTTTTTTGTTGGTTTTAGACTGTATTGATAAGGTGGATCAAATGGAGAAAGAGGTCATTTTATGCGACTTCAGAATCACTTACAAAAAAAAAAAGCTCGAAAAAAAAATACTGTTATATAGTTGATGGACACTAGGTATATTATATTGTATGTATGTGATAAAAGATCAACGTGTACGTTAGTTCAACCCATAGAAATCATTGTGTATACTTGTCAAAGCTGTCCATTATTGTTTTACCCCCTATGCTGGGGAATAAAATTTTATTGAAATTCAGTTTCTTATTATTTTTTATCAGGGCTGAAGCATGCTATCTTTAATATATAGAAGTGTGGGTACATTTGATATGTATTGATGATGATTAAATTTTCATCCAGTACCATTCAACAATGGACGAGGGGGGGGGGAGGCTAGGATATCTTCGTATGTGAAAATAACTTAGTGGAAAATGTACATTAGGGTGAGAGGAAGCAGCCCTTCCCCGGATGTAATGTGCCAGGAGCCTGAGGAGCGAAATCTGAGGGAGAGGGGGGGGGGGTGTAGTCGGGTATTGGATGGTGCTGTGGCTAACTCGGTGGATAGAGTACCAAACTAGGAATTCCTGGTTCAACAATGTTTTCTTTTCTGCACATTTGAGGGCTTCTTCCATAATTGAAGCCAATCATAGATTATACTATACCCTCCAACTTTGTCCAATCTGGTTGGTAGAAATAAAAATCCCTGCCAGGCAAACTGAGCCCACTATTTGAGTACTGTATATAACTTGTGCATTGGACCAGTCATTTTGAAATTGCAGCAGGTCAGTCTGCATGCTCCCTGTTTGCCTAGCAACTACCTGTTTGCCTAGCAACACCCTTCTTTTCACTGAAACAATTTTTTATTCAACTGCCTAGAGTATTGAAAAAGTACTTCGTTTACAAAACATCTTTAATTTCCTACTTAGTTTCCAAGCAGTGGTTTTCATGTAGTAAATAGGCATTTATAACCCCGCAAAAATAGTTTTATTTAAAGTATGTCAAAATATGGATGTACATGTATATCATAATGAAATCTTTAATCTGGATCATCGTTAAGCAAGAAAATTCCGTCCATTGCTGGTCACAGGTATGACAGAGAATATCGTATATGTGAACTGATGAAAGAAAGCAATATTTAGTGTATGAACATATACTGGCTTGTGGTCTGGTGTCATAGAGCACCGTCCCTTGGTGCCTTTAGCAGTCTGTCTACTTATTAAACACTAGCTGGTCTGCTTCAGGCACAAGGATGACATACAGACCCAGGCACATATGTCATTATAAAACATTTCATGCTGACCATTTTAAAGGATCCCAGGGTGTCATTGAGCATCGTCCCTTGATGCCTTTTGCAGGTAGGTCTGTCTCTTCTGCACAAGACACAAGG
>CAJDSM010016861.1:47229-62740 GCA_903981925.1 Ostrea lurida | reverse complement strand
AAAATTGGTACCGTATATTATTTATGTTCTGAAATACTGCAAGAAAGGGGGGGGGTTAAGTGTGACGTCTAATTTTTTCCCCTGACATTTTCTTTCAAAGGCAACTGATCAATGTACAATAGTCATATGGTGTGTACAAATAGTCATATGGTGTGTACAAATAGTCTTATGGTGTGTATATCTCCCAGTTGATTCGATACGCAAGAGCATGCTATGCGTATGCGGACTTTTTAAAGCGAGGCCAACTACTAACAAAAAAGTTGATGCTGCAGGGTTATAACGAATCTCGTTTAAAGTCATCATTTCGCAAATTCTACGGTCGCTATAATGACCTTGTTGCGATTACAAATTATCACTAAGTCATATGTTGACTGATTTGTTTCATACCCTTTGTTAGACTGTCATTTCCTACTAGATTTGACTACGGGTAATCCGTTTACTTTATTTCGACTAAGGGCTCACGGCGGGTGTGACCGGTCAGCAAGAGGATGCTTACTCCTCCATGGCACCTGATCCTACTTCGCTTTTGTCGGAGGTCCGTGTTGCCCTACACTCGATTTTGTATTGTTTTTTGGATATGATTACGTTTGACACAATGTTAACTTCGCCTTTTTGTATACAGATCATTAAACTCTAAATTATACTAATTATATAAAAGCAATGTAATGTAAGTGAAAATCAATTACCGGTACATTAAAATGCTCAACACAGAAGCTGATTATTGTGCGGTTTTTTAAAACCACTTCATTGGTATCAGTGAGGTCTCATTATGAGTGAAATATTCTTGAGAATGATGTTAAACAATACACAATCAATCACAACTTTATTTTCTGTGAAATCTTGATTACATGCGATGGCAAAAATTTCACCGGAAATAGTAGGTCGCACTCTAAAATTAAAACTGGAGGCGAAAAACTACCGATTAACCTTAAAATAAAACCAACATATTCCGTTGCAAAACCAATAAATCAACAGTCATAAACGGAATTATAAAGCTAGATGTCGTGCGAAAAAGAACAATGATCGTAGCGGCTACGTAGTGCTCGGTAGCGCTACGTTAACGGTCTTGAACGACGTGCTAGGCTAGCCTCACGTAGGGATAACAAGCGTTAATTCATACGAGCACTCAAGATACCTAGATAGTAGTGCTGTGTATCGGGTTAAATTTTCGTATCGCGATATATTGCGATATTTTCAAATGTATTGCGATATGTATTGCAATATTTACAAATAAGGACATCAACACTCTTTTCGCTTATTTCATTGATTTTATGATTGATTTCCATTCAGCATAATATTGGAATAAATAACGAACGTTCTTGAATAGAGTCAGACGCAATATAGACTTGGTTGCTTTACTTCGTTGCTCTATTGGAAGTGGAAGAATGATGTCATAGTGTTTTGAACACCCAAAGAAATGTTTCAAACATATGACACGTGATATTTGCTGTATATCTCGAGTTTAAACATAATTTCCATGCCCATTCATCTTTGCTGATATACCGGTATTAAAAAAAAACCGTATCGCCATACGATATTTTTTAGCAACGAATCGCAATATATCAGAATACCGGTATTATCGCACAGCCCTACTAGATAGTTTGGGTTAGCTGGTGTGATCTTGAACGCAGCTCAGACTTAATTTGAACAAACGCTAGATGGCAAAAAAGTTTGTTTTCGTAATCATGATCTGTGTACATATTTTGAAGGTAAGCGGTAAGCGTAGTGCAATCGAAATCCGGAAGTTCTGGACAGCAAATTTTGAAAAATAGTATACAGAATGGCGTCAAACACTTCATGATAACTGTTTATGACTTAACAAACAAGAATTATGTTCATCCCGCCCATGGGAATTCTATTACGAAGGTACTGTAACTAAAAGGAGATTTAATTATCTAACAATCTATGGCAGAGATGTGTCACCATTTGACATTCATATGTATTATCGCACAAAAGTTATAAATCTGAACCAGCTCGATTATATTTCGCTGTATTGCGCGTTTTTGTTTGTTTGTTTGTTTGTTTTTTTTAGACAAAACGATGACATGCCTTTTTTTTAAAACGTAGAATCATAGCCATAGTAATATCGATATTGTGATCACAGTAACCTTCATAACTGTATACTATAGTATTTAAAAGACTTGCTACAGTGATTCGTACAGGATGCAGAAGACACAGTACGTGACTGTGTATCGGCTATTTGTTAGAATAAAGAATCAAATTATCGATAACGATGTATCAAATAATTCTGAATAGAGAAGCAATGGGGATTTTGTTACCTTTCACGCCGTTAAAATACTCAAACATAGAACTACCTAATTTCAGTAAGTGGACTGAAATGTATCAATTAATGGATTATAATGTAACATCAATTGGTGTAATAAAAGACTAATAAAATTGTTATTCGTTGTTTCTTGGGAAAGGAACCTTTGCATCCCCTGATGCTTGATTCCAATTAATGTGCAATGCACTTAAGTATATTGCTAATATCAACACCGATCGCACTTTAGGCCTAGTTAAAACACATTTTAAGTACCAATTACGACCAAAGAATACTTATTTAGAGACGCACAAGATTGGAATTCATGACTAACAGTCAAACGACATTACGTCACAAATGAAAAAGAGAGACACGATTCAACGCGGACGAACATGAAAACATGGACTTGAAATTGTTGTTTTTGAAGTATGCTAAATTTTTTACCGACTATTCGACTAAATTTTTTTAGTCGAACGTCGATGTTATCGAAGACTATTCGAATATTCGTTGACATCCTTAGTCACAAATGAAAGACAGACACGATTCAACGCGGACGAACATGAAAATATGGACTTGAAATTGTTGTTTTTGAAGTGAATGTCTATCCACTTTGCAACTTCATGTATCATATAAATAATATAATGAGTATCAGACGCAAACCTTATTCATTCATTTGTCGATTAGATTCAGAGGCGAACGGAGACGGCATTCCCGATTTTAATGTGATTTGTTATGTATCATTTGTGTGTTTTGTATCCTTATTTCTAATACCTGTGTGTTTTGTCTCACTTAGCATTAGTTTGTGAAAGTTTATGCAAGGGGTAAGTGTGATTTAATATTATGAAATACCAAGTAAACATTATACGGACTGACGACAAGCCGGTCGGCCAGGAGCTCTCCAAATTGCGTGAGATACATTGATCACGAATAATATACCTTTCGGTATGTGGTGGTCTCTTTATCGAGGTGGGTAGTATCGCGCACCCAACATCCACCCTGGATACATTTTCTAGTGTATCAATGATAGTATATCTTACGAGATGGCCATAGGCCGACACCAGCGATGCAGTATATTGAACTGTAAGGGATTCCTAAAACCAAAATCTTGTTGGGAATCAAATGAACGAAGCTTACTCAGAGACCAACATACTTAGGGCTTTGCCATGTTCCAAATGTGAAGGCCATCATACTTCTTACGTCATGTACCATACTGTAAGGACAACCATTCTGCCTACTATAAAGGCTGTCCATACTATGAAGTACATTAGCTATCACTGTCCAGGAAGGGCAGTCTTAGACAGACTGCCCACGGTAATATAGGAACACCAGCAGGACTGTAAAGCAGCAACAGACAAAACCAGTCACAACTGAGGCAACAACAAATCGTTCCCCATGCTGAACTCAAAATAGGTCATTCAACTTATTGAAATAGGCAAAACAGAATCCAAACCTGTCAAAGCCATAGCAGCGGCAGATGTAATGCATTTTAATTTCAGTTCTGTTGAAAGCACCCCAAAACCACGTGCTTATGCCTCCACAACTTCAAAGGTAAAGCCTCATCCTACGACACAGGCAAAGACGACTACAAAGCAAACATTACAAACAAAAATCATGTACATATACAGTGTTCCAATACCTGACAAAAAGAGATGTTGTTCTGCTATTACAGAAGATGACCTGTCATCTCTGCTACAAACAAGTAATTTTATCTAGCGCACGATTTTGTGATCAGATACATGATTTTGACCTCTCCTTGCTGGGTAGTACACCGTCAAAGGAGATCACGATCTACTACCTTTAACAATTTCCACACAAACATATCCTAGACTTGACTATGGTCAGATTTTGTGTCTTGCAATGGAATGTTCACTGTCTTAGGTCCAACATTGGTGAATTAAAACGACTATGACACGTCTTATTTTTGTGTAAAGGAGACTCACATTAGATCACATCTTTAGTCACTAAGCATGCCAGGGTATGGTACTATACAACAGGACAAACCTCGCCTAGACATGGCGATATATATAGCTAACACCATTGTCTACCATAAACTACACAAATGGTAGGTGTTCAATTTAACTAAACTCAACTCGGGCTCTATACCCCTTCTTAATGTTATGGATCACCACAACATAATCGGGGGAAGGATTTCTTGAAAGTTAATACAATTTTTCATCTGTGGTTGATCGATCATTGGGGGGATGGGTGGTAATCATTACATATGTTATGATGCATACAAAAAGGCGAAGTTAACATTGTGTCATGTAATTGCAAAGTGAATAGAGATTCACATCAGGACTACAATTTCGAGGTCGTCCACATTGATTCGTATTTGCCCTTTTCATTTGTAATGTTAAGTGTTTTGATTAAAAAGATGACAATCACAAACACTGTATATTTCCAATTTTGACAATTAACATTCCACGATCCTACCAATTATTTTTCGGTTTTAAAGTGATTTATTTCCACATTTTTTGCACATTGAATGCCAGAGACATACGGTTGTTGCTCTTGGTATTCTCAAAGGAACCACACCCCCTTTTAATCCATTTCTCCTCTAAAATACAACACAGGTAAGAAATAGTTCCTTTGAATTAGTGAAATACAAAAAGGCGAAGTTAACATCGTGAGGCAGAAGTAACATTCGTGTCAAAACGTAATTCATATCCAAAAAAACACACAAAATCGAGTGAAGGGTACACGGACCTCCGACAAAGCGAAGGTGGATAAGGTTGCCATGGAGGATAAGCATCCTCTGCTGACCGGTCACCACCCGCCGTGAGGCCCTTAGTCGAAAATAAGTAAACGGGATTACCCGTAGTCAAATCTAGTAGGAAATGACAGTCTAACAAAGGGTATTGAAACAAAATCAGTCAACATATGACTTAGTGATAATTGTTAATCGCCAAACAAGGTCATTATAGCGACCGTAGAATCTGCGAAATGACAACTTTAAACGAATTCGTTATAACCCTGCAGCATCAACTTTTTTGTTAGTAGTTGGCCTCGCTTTAAAAAGTCCGCATACGCATAAACATGCTCTTGCGTATCGAATCAACTGGGATATACACACCATAGCAGGTGATAGTGGTATATTACTGCATAGAAAGGGAAAGTTGACGATTGCAAAGTTAAAGTCATCACGCTTATCATATTAATGTAGTTGTCAGTCTGCCATTAGAGTCATTGTTAAGTAAAAATATCCAAATATGAAGCAGATATATCAGATTCTGTGTATCCTTTATATCGAGTTCTTCGAGATATATCAAAGCGACATAATTGTGTGAAAATTATGATTGTTAATTGATAACACTCATCTATATACCTATAGTAAGGTTGGAGGACACGGCAAGTTTTTTGTTTTTAATCCCGTAACAGTTTCTGTACAAATTCTGCTGATATGAATATTAAAAATAAGTCTGCCAATAAGGGGGCACAATTAATGCCCATAGGAATACCTACGTCTCCAAAGATTTGTATCATGCAATACACCTCAATCTATTTTTTTCAGTAAGAAACTGCAAGATATCCAGTGAAGGTATGGAATATCGAGGAAACATTTCTACGACAGTTTCCGGAAAAGTATGCCAGAGGTGGGACAGTCAGACGCCACATATGCATGACTACGCTAACTCATTGCCGGGAAACGCCAGCATCCACGAGAATTATTGTAGAAATCCTCGGGCCGGTGAAGTTCCAGGCCCCTGGTGCTACACGACTGATACGGACACGAGATGGGAGCTGTGTGATATTCCATATTGCGGTAATGGGTACTTTGTTGTTGATGACATTTCAGAAATGAAATATTATCAATATGTAATTACATTAACATTCATCAGTTGAAATAGAGATGCTAGAAACTAAAATACAACCTGTCACTGGATGAAATGCTGTCTGACGTGTTTCATACCAATCTTTGTTCACTAATTTTGACTACGGATTACTCATTTTACCTGGTCAAGTTATAGGGTCCACGGCGTGTGTGACCGGTTAACAGGGAATGCTTACTCCTCCTAGGCACCTGATCACACCTCTGGTATATTTAGGGGTCCATGTTTTCTAACTGTGAATTTGTATCGCTTATCAGACTTCTGATGACGTACTGTGGCGTAGCATGCGCGAGGAGTGGTGTAAAACAAACTTGAATTCTCTAAAGTCCTAAACAACTTTTGATGAAATTTGAAATCACAAACCTTTTCCAAAATCAACATGATTAAAACAAAGAATCTTTAAAGCATGTTGCTTCACCAATCCTTACGATGAATAAATACTAGGCATTTTGACGTCACAGAAAACTGCTTCTTCAATACAACTGAGTTGCTCTAAATATGATTCCTGATGATATATTTGAAATTCAGGTCCTCTAACAGTCTGTTGAAATATGTATAGACACAAACTTAACTCTTTTATTTTGCATTAGGCAGGGTACGAGATATCGGAACTTAACATTTTGGAACTATTCAGAAAAAGAAGTTACGAAAATTGTGCTTCGCTTGGGCAACTCTTGTACATACAAAGTTCCGGTAGTGATGACCAAAGACGATTCATTTCCGATGCAAAAGCACCTGGCTGATTTGAAAATTATTTTATAAGATGTTTTCGTTCGATATATTTCCAAAAATGAGATAAAAGATTACGATCGCTATGTAATGGTAATGTAAATATCAACATTTTATGCACCAGTCTCCATGAATGTAGCAAGCCCCTTCACTCTTTTTGCATACGTGATGTACTTTCCCAGTCATTATTACTTTCAAAGTTAGTTACATATATCAGCTTATCCCTTTCAATAGTATCAGTAAATTGTAGTGGAAATGCAAGTCAGAAGTGATTAATTGGACTCCTGCATGTCTGAGTATCCTGAAATATAACTAACCCCCTTCTCCCCTTTCCATATTTTTGAACTTCAGACAGAATATTTTTTTTACTAAGAATATTCAACAAACATTTTTTCTCGGACAGTTTGCTCTTTTCCACTAACCAATCGTTCGGTGTATTGCGAAGCTGATGAAAGGTTCGGAGTTGAAAGCATATCAGGGGGAGGGGGCGCTGAATGGTATATCCAACGAGAAGTACTAGGTAAAAGACATGCAGGCCTTTTAGAGCGTGCCAGCGGCACTCTTGAAGCGGTTTCTATCGTATGGTTCAAAAACATTTGAGGAGATAGTGAGGAGTATTTCTATACTGCCCGACTACACCTCACTAGATTGGATAACGTCTTGCTCCCAACGCTGCTAGTCCACCATTTTTAAGAGAGAGAGAGAGAGAGAGAGAGAGAGTAGAGAGAGTAGAGAGAGAGGAGAGAGAGAAGGAGGAGAGAGAGAGAGAGAGATGAGTAGAGAAGAGAGAGAGAGAGAGGGAAGAGAGTGCAAGTATGCTTGTTATCTAATCCAATCCTGCTCGATATGTGTGCGCTAAATGCCGATAGGAACGTGGACCTTGTCTGTCGGCACCTTGATGGGAATTGGAATGCTGTATCCGCTGATCAGTTAGGCTAGTAGACTGCTATCAAAATTAGCAAGGGAGGTCTCAAGGGCATGGCTCTTTCTGACGACCTATTTTGTGATCGGGTTGACACTGTTCCAATCTCCGTCCACGTGTCAGACCGCATGGACTGTATCAACTCTTCTTGGACGCCACGTGAATATCTGCTCAAAAGTAGCACAAGGAGGGTATGAAGCACTGGCGCATCTTGGCCGCATCTGACAGGGAGCGGATAAGCGCTGAGGTGGAGACGTACCCACGCCCATTGGAAGATCGGCACCCTCATTTGTACAATTCCGTCACTGGTCAAATTTTATCCGATAATATGAATGTGGCGGATTCAATTGTAAACGGAGAAAAGATGGAGAGAGAATCCGTAGCCAGTCTTTCAGATGGGTTCTACAGATCGATCAATAGCCCCATCAAAACTATGGATGTTCAAAAGAACCAAGTTAAGGACAACACAGCAAGGCTGGTAAAATACCGTGAGAACGTTTATCTCCGACTTCTGATGATTGGTCAGCAGCGGAAATTGGAGTCCCCTCCTCTCCTTTGTCTACGAATTGTGTGCAGTGCCTCCATCGCTAATCGTTGGACATGGTTGCATTTGCAACCCCAACAAGTCCGTCCTTGTCAAACGACTCGAAGTGCTGGAAATATTTCCAATTACTCCTGATATTGTCATCGTTGGTGTTTTACAGTTGTTCTACCACTTCGTGTGGCATTATGGTGACTATCCTTCCAATCTGATTGCGTCCATCCAGGGTCGTTTAAGTTGCTACCCAGAATCTGCTGAGAAAGTTGTTGTCTTCTACAAGTATCAAGATTTCTCTGCCAAGAATCACGAGATAATTGGAC
The DNA here is from genome assembly GCA_903981925.1 of Ostrea lurida. Taxonomy (NCBI): domain Eukaryota; kingdom Metazoa; phylum Mollusca; class Bivalvia; order Ostreida; family Ostreidae; genus Ostrea; species Ostrea lurida. The sequence continues at coordinate 54,138 of CAJDSM010016861.1, read as the reverse complement.
GGGCTGGTCAAGTTATTGTTGACTATTAAGTCTCCATTACGAGTACTCTACCAAAAAGAGATGCAATCATGAAGAACAAGAATAACAAGCAAAGTCTGGTGAAGGTGTTGGGTTTCTTGACTTTCTTCGATCCAGGAGAAAAGGTAACGATGGACACTAGATGTTACCATGATCTCCTATGTCATCAAGGATGAGAGGTCCGGACATGGCGTGATCCGTGTACTTAGTGATGATACCGACGTGTTTGTTCTGTTGGTCTATTGGGTGTACCTGACAAAGCTGCAGGCCAGGTGCAGATGGAACAGTGCGATGGAACATTGCTACAAATGTCTGAGCTCCCAGGCGCACACGCCCTAAGCGTATGTGAAGCAACATCATACCCGTGTGCAAAAGGCAAGATCACCACGTTGAGAACCATTCTTGACCGGGACTTTCAAGGTTTGGCTGTTGTACTGGGTGAAATTGGAGTCACACAAGCAGAGGTGATGGAAGCAGTAGAGCCCTTCTTCGCTTCTATGTATGGCCAGCCGTTAGGTACAACCATGGAGTCTGCCCGCTTCACGCTATTCACCAAAAAGAAGAAAGGTGCGAAGTGAACAGCCCTACCTCCAGCATCTACCAAACTGTTGTTGCATGTACTCCGGATTCACATGCAATTGATATTGTGTAAAGCGGCAGACCAGAAAGGTCCGCCCGATGAGTCCGCCGATATCATTTACTTTAGCTTGGAGATCCAGGATGACTCAGCTCCACCAGAGCTGATTGATACACTAAGCTACCAGAGGCTCACACTTAAGCAGGGCTTCCTGTCGAAAGGAACGAGGTCGTTAAGGTGGATTTCGACGGAAACGAATTTGAATAGCAAGCTAATCAGAAAGAAGAGGACAACGAAGAGGGCCTTGATGGTGGTCGTGATGATCTGGATTAACGGAGATGAATGGGAGTTACTCATGAACATACCATTAGAACAATGCATAATGTCGAGCCGATTCTTATAAAGTGGTTTTCCGACTGACCTTGACTTTGAATTTAGTGAATATGATGGAAATGGGTAGTAGAAGTCCTAACATGCTCGAAAGAAGTACATGTATTTATTAATCATTCTTATCAATCAACCATTATTAATCATTCCAGGGCAAGTTATGTAAAATTCATAATTTCAAGAAGGCCTCTGGTGACCATTTTTAGTTTATGCAAATTACCAGGGTTGCGGAAACTTGCAATTCGGGCAACCAAGCTGAATTACATCTATGACCCCTTGGGAGTACAAGAAAAAAAAATCACAGGAAAGAATATTTCGAGGTTTGCTGTTGAAATCATAAGAACGTCAAATCGGTTAAACTGGTGTTTATGCCTCTCACCTGATTGGAGTATTTGATGCATACGATTATTTTTTTCAATCGAGGCATGGTAATGATAAATACGTTCATGTTACAAAAGTTTGAAACGTTTCGTTTACAGTCAGCACTTAGAAATTCTATTTTAATTGTAGTGATAATATCTACAAAGATAACCTGTTAATAAGTTGAATGCTATCTGATGCGTTTTATACTAAGTGTTGAGTCATTTCTTCCATACCGATTTTAACTACGGATTATTCGGCCTACCTGGTAACATAGACGAATTACGACTGATGTGACCGGTCAGCAAGGGATGTTTTCTCCTCCTGGGTACTGGTGTTTTCATAGTTACATGTTTGCAATACTTTCAATGTTGTATGCTTTGTAGGGACTTATGAAATCAAACAGTTTGCTATCGTCATATTTTCATTGCTTCATTTAGCTCTCGAACCAAATAGAGAACATTTTCATTTTTGAGCCATTATTTAGTGTTAAGAACAGTAAAAAAACATCATTATCTTAAAGGTATGAAACAACCTCGACGTACTCTATAATAAAGATATTCAAAGGTAGTATTCATAACATGGTCATAGTTTGGTGCTATTGTGCTTGTTGTCTTTCATGATGTATATATCCCCTCCCAACAAAAACATCCCAACGATATGGTAATTGTAACAATGAAATTCAAATCCACGTACAGTAATTGTTAAAGTAAATATTACTATCCTTGTTATTATAAACTTTATAGCGATTGATTGATTGATTATTTGTTGTTTGTTTTTCGTCCTCACTCGGAGAATATTCACTACATATTGAGACGTCACCAATTGCCGGTGAGAGGCAGCAAATTTAGACCTATACTCAGCACTCATGGCTTTTAGCAGTGAGGGTTCTTTACGTGCCACACATGCTACGAACACGGGACCTTCGTTTTTAAGGTCATATCGAAAGACCGTGATTCTCACTTCTATAACCGAGCTCTTGGCGAAGGAGCAATCACTTCCTATTTTCACGTCTTAGGTTTGACGCGGCCGGGTGCCGAGCACGGGGCTCGAACGCACAACCTCCCGATCACGAAGCGAGAGCTCTACCACAGAGTCACCGCGTATAGTGTATCATATGCCGAGAAGATTAATGTCAAGCATTTTAAAGGTAAAATTCCCTACCTATTTTTCAGCACGTGATTGTAAGATAACCAAAGAAGGCATGGAATACAGCGGAAACATATCAGTTACTAGTTCCGGTAAGATTTGTCAAAGGTGGGACAGCCAAAGTCCTTGGACACACAAGTACAACACCATTTTGCCGGGGAACGTGAGCATGCATGAGAATTATTGCAGAAACCCTAAGGCTGGGGAAATCGAAGGTCCATGGTGTTTCACAACAGATACAAACACGCGATGGGAGTTGTGTTATATTCCATTTTGTGGTACTACATTTATTTCATTACTTCTAAAACATTTGCTATTAAATATCTTCTATGTATTTGGCAGAAAACACACATAAATCTTAGCATTTAGTTCATGAATATTGAACAGCAGACTGTCGTACATTGTAGTATTCATTACTGAATTTTATGAAAACACTTGCAATATTTTTCAGAGGAATCGAAATCTAGCTAATTTGAAGCATGTTTTTCATCGATTTAGTAAGAAAATTTGTCCTTAAAAATTCTTTTTTTTTCGAACCTTGCTAAATGTTGAATGACAATTAATGCTAGGATAGCTCTTCCCTTATGTGATGTAATTTTTGCAAAAACTTTTCCCCATTAAATTTGTGCATGAAAGAAATATTTTTGGGAGTAATTTTATTCGCAATATACAATAAAAAGGTAAATAATCAAATATCGAAATAGGTTTATAAGTTCTATGAAAAATCATTTGTATATTGTCAAGGGCTATAACTCTTATGTTGGCATTTCTGTGTTGGATGTTTCCGCTGCACTGATTTCCGTTGTATCCACAATTTTTCCATGTATATTTATAAAGCAGCTGTTTTCTTAAACAGTTGATGAATACACCGCCCCCCCCCCCCCCCCCCCCCATTTTACCATTTTCAATGTTTTTCTTGGTATCATGCTATTAATAGAAATAATCGAATTTCTGATGTTGATAGAAAATTTTTGTTTTGCATGTATAATGTCGAGTGCTTTGTAAACGAGGAAAGCATGAGGTCAATTTATGTTTCCAAAATTGAATGTTTGTCCTCTGTTGTATAGACTTGCCTGCTTCACGAAGGAGTACCATGGTCAAACTGCTTGACAAAGGTTAAAATCAGTTATTTTTTTCAGCATATATTCTCGTTTTACGAAAACAAATGAAACTATTTAGAAATCATTGTCAATTTTAACCGGTACGTGCCATAGAAAAGGAAACCGGCTACTGTAACTGTTATAACTCATCATTTGTAAACTATATATGTAGTAGAGAACTTCGTATTTTGCAATGAAATACAAGTAGAAAGTACCAGGAACACTTTCAACAGAGAACACTTTTTTCACTATAGAGCTATATGGAATATAAAATCCGTGTAGGTATGCTTTTATTGCATGATTCTCAGCGGGACTGCTGTTTTTAATGCCTTTTGTTTACTTTTATTCAAATGAAGAATGTAAAGCTTCTATTAGCGGTGGAGAATACCGAGGAAAACTCTCGCAGACGGCAAGCGGCTATGAGTGTTTAAGATGGGATAGCCCCCTTTTACCCGGTCCATGGTATGTCCAGCTACTAGATGGAAGTGCAAGCATGCACGAAAATTATTGTAGAAATCCAGGCAATCAAGATGCCATGCCTTGGTGTTATACTGCATCAGCTGATGTATCGTGGGAATATTGTAACATTCCATTTTGTTTGCAAAGTCAGTATTCTGCTATCTTTTGTTTCATTTTCATTTTATTTTTCGGTTTTCTGTCAATTTAATAAAACTATAAAATTGTCTTTCTGAAGATAAATCGGAATGCTTGCATAGCGACAAGGGGCTAAGAGAGATTAATAAAGATATTCAAAGTAGATTCATAACATGGTCATAGTTTTGGTGCTATTGTGCTTGTTGTCTTTCATGATGTATATATCCCCTCCAACAAAAACATCCCAACGATATGGTAATTGTAACAATGAAATTCAAATCCACGTACAGTAATTGTTAAAGTAAATATTACTATCCTTGTTATTATAAACTTTATAGCGATGAGCATTGATTGATTATTTGTTGTTTTCGTCCCATCGAGAATATTCACTCATATTGAGACGTCACCTATTGCCGGTGAAGGCAGCAAATTTAGACCTATACTCAGCATCATGGCTTTTAGCAGTGAGGGTTCTTTACGTGCCATCACATGCTACGAAACGGGACCTTCGTTTTTAAAGGTCATACCGAAGAAGACCGTGATTCTCTCTTCTAAATACCGAGCTCTTGGCGGAAGGAGCAATCACTTCCTATTTTTCACGTCTTAGGTTTGACGCGGCCGGGGTGCCGAGCACGGGGCTCGAACGCACAACCTCCCGATCACGAAGCGAGAGCTCTACCACAGAGTCACCGCGTATAGTGTATCATATGCCCGAGAAGATTAATGTCAAGAATTTTAAAGGTAAAATTCCCTACCTATTTTTCAGCACGTGATTGTAAGATAACCAAAGAAGGCATGGAATACAGCGGAAACATATCAGTTACTAGTTCCGGTAAGATTTGTCAAAGTGGGACAGCCAAAGTCCTTGGACACACAAGTACACACCATTTTGCCGGGGAACGTGAGCATGCATGAGAATTATTGCAGAAACCCTAAGGCTGGGGAAATTCGAAGGTCCATGGTGTTCACAACAAGATACAACACGCGATGGAGTTGTGTTATATTCCATTTTGTGGTACTACATTTATTTCATTACTTCTAAAACATTTGCTATTAAATATCTTCTATGTATTTGGCAGAAAACACACATAAATCTTAAGCATTTAGTTCATGAATATTGAACAAGCAGACTGTCGTACATTGTAGTATTCATTACTGAATTTTATGAAAACACTTGCCAATATTTTTCAGAGGAATCGAAAATCTAGCTAATTTGAAGCATGTTTTTCATCGATTTAGTAAGAAATTTTGTTCCTTAAAATTCTTTTTTTTCGAACCTTGCTAAATGTTGATGACAATTAATGCTAGGATAGCTCTTCCTTATGTGATGTAATTGTTTGCAAAACGTTTTCCCCATTAAATTTGTGCAATGAAAGAAATATTTTTGGGAGTAATTTTATTCGCAATATACAATAAAAAGGTAAATAATCAAAATATCGAAATAGGTTTTATAAGTTCTATGAAAAATCAATTTGTTATAATTGTCAAGGCTATAACTCTTATGTTGGCATTTCTGTGTTGGATGTTTCCGCTGCCACTGATTTCCCGTTGTATCCACAATTTTTCCATGTATATTTATAAAGCAGCTGTTTTCTTAAACAGTTGAAATGAATACACGCCCCCCCCCCCCCCCCCCCCCATTTTACCATTTTCAATGTTTTTCTTGGTATCATGCTATTAATAGAAATAATCGAATTTGCTGATGTTGATAGAAAATTTTTGTTTTTGCATGTAATAATGTCGAGTGCTTTGTAAACGAGGAAAGCATGAGGTAAATTTATGTTTCCAAAATTGAATGTTGTCCTCTGTTGTATAGACTTGCCTGCTTCACGAAGGAGTACCCTGGTCAAAACTGCTTGACAAAGGGTATAAAAAATCAGTTATTTTTTTCAGCATATATTCCTCGTTACGAAACAAAATGAAACTATTTAGAAATCATTGTCAATTTTAACCGGTACGTGCCATAGAAAAGGAAACCGGCTACTGTAACTGTTAACTCATCATTTGTAACACTATATATGTAGTAGAGAACTTCGTATTTTGCAATGAAATACAAGTAGAAAGTACCAAGGAAACACTTTCAACAGAGAACACTTTTTTCACTATAGAGCTATATGAATATAAAATCCGTGTAGGTATGCTTTTATTGCATGATTCTCCAGCGGGACTGGCTGTTTTTAATGCCTTTTGTTTACTTTTTATTCAAATGAAAGAATGTAAAGCTTCTATTAGCGTGGAGAATACCGAGGAAAAACTCTGCGCAGACAGGCAACGGCTATGAGTGTTTTAAGATGGGATAGCCCCTTTTACCGGTCCATTGGTATGGTCCAGCTACTAGATGGAAGTGCAAAGCATGCACGAAAATTATTGTAGAAATCCAGGCAATCAAGATGCCATGCCTTGGTGTTATACTGCATCAGCTGATGTATCGTGGGAATATTGTAACATTCCATTTGTTGTTTGCAAAGTCAGTATTCTGCTATCTTTTGTTTCATTTTCATTTTATTTTTCGGTTTTCTGTCAATTTAATAAAACTATAAAATTGTCTTCTGAAATAAATCGGAATGCTTGCATAGCGACAAGGGGCTAGAATATTTTGGAACCGAGCGAAAACAGAAGACGGCATAAGAATGTCAACGCTGGGACAGAGGAACACATAATCATCCATTTTCATCTGGATTCATGGGCTTTGTTTCATCAGAGCACGAGAATTACTGCAGAAAC
>CAJDSM010016861.1:0-31108 GCA_903981925.1 Ostrea lurida | reverse complement strand
AAGAGTAAGAGGGCCAAGCCATGTGCTTTGGTATAACATTAAATGTTAAGCTGCCAAATGCTTCCAAGAGAAATCGAAAAGGATAAAACGTTGGACCATGATTAAGAGTCACATATAAAGTACACAGTTTGCTGCAGCTGATCCTAAATAAATGACTCGGAAAGTATGTTATTGCTGACATTAATTATCTCCACAAACGTGGGACATTTCTAATGTCCTTAGAAATTGAAAGTAGGAGGGAATTTTCCAAATTTTACATTAACATATACATATGTACATTGTATTTTGAAATTTATTTCTCGTAGATTGGCATGCATTTTCAAATGCATCTCTTCTTCATCTTACGTCATTGTTCATTTACTTATGCGCGTGTGCATTTACTTATATAGGTGACATGGTTACCACGGCTGAAAGGAATGCGTTTGTGAATGGCAGTTTGGAGGAAAAAGCAGTTATATACAGCACATCACAACCTCCCTCATCTGATTTTGGCTGTGTAACAATGACATATTCGGGAGAAAATGTCAATTTAAACGTATTTGTATCACAAGGTACAATATTGACAAATGATATGTTAGTATTTGAGCGACGGAATATTGATTCAAAAATGTTTACCAGTACAAGTTTCCAGACGCCCATTGCTGTCCCTTATATGGTACGTTACCTATCGTTGTCACGTTTTTATCCTCATTTTTAGAACTGATTTCTTCAAATATAAATACTTCCTTTACAGGTAATAATAAAAGCAACTTTCCAAGACAGTGCTGCTCGCACTGGCAATATACAAATTGCGAAAATAAGCTTCGAGCAGGGAATATGTAAAGGTTGGTTTGATTTCTAGAATATTTTTCAACATATGGGTAACTGTTGTAAATCAAGTCTTCCATGGCACCTAATCCTGTCTTCGCTTTTGTCGGAGGTCCGTGTTGCCCTACATGCGACGTTGTAGATATGGTTTTTTTTAAAGTTATGATTACGTTTAACACTTTAATTGTTAACTTAGCCAATTTATATGCATATACTGGATTTACGATCATTTGCATTAAACGTTAAAAGGGTTATGTCAATATGATAACAACCCTCAATGTCTCTATAACTCAACACTCTTTATAGAAATGGAAAATGAATAAACTTTCTTTTTCATTCAGATAAGGATCCTTGTGAGAAATCCCAATTTCAATGCGATGATGGGAGTTGTGTGGGTGTTGACCAGTTTTGTAATGGAGAACGTAATTGTCCGAATGGAGAGGATGAATCCTTGTGTAAATATAACAACTCCATGTGTCTGAAGATGGACGACGATTGTATTCTCCCCTGTCCATCTCATTGTGAATGTCAAGGATTAATCTTCAAATGCAGTTCACCAGAAAACGTCACAAAAGAGGCCAGAGTACTTGATTTGAGCCCAAACAAATTTGAGGACTCTGAGCTAAATAATTTCACCTTTCTTATACATTTGAATATTTCCAGATGCTTGAAAGACGATTCCTCACTTAAGAATTTCGGAGATAAACTACAATCTCCGAATCTTCAAAATCTAGATCTCTCATTTAACAACATTCGCCATTTAGAACCGGATACCTTCAAAGGATTAACAAATGTATTGTATCTCAATATTTCATATAATCATGTGGACCGATTTGAAATGGATTTCTTGAGCGCCATTCCAAAATTACGACATTTGATTATGAAAGATACTAATATAGAAACAATTCCCGTAAATGAAATCTACAGTGATTTCAATTCAAGTCTTGAGTTTATAGATCTAAGAAACAATAGAATAAAGAGAATCACGCCAAAATCGCTATATTGGCTTGGTTCTATTGCAAAATTGGATTTGAGCAATAATTCTATAACAAATACAGACAACTATTTTTCAAGCTCAATGAAGATGCTATTTGAACTTGATCTTAGTTTTAATTCTATAGATGTAATTACAGACAAAATGTTTAATGGTTTACAAAGACTAAGACAACTGAACTTACAAAACAATCATATAGAGATTCTACCAGCTTTCTCATTTTCAACGTTGACCTCTTTACGTACTCTGAACCTTGGGTATAATAAAATTCACACCATTAACCGAAAAGCTATGGAAAACATGGCTTCACTAATAAAACTGAATCTTACGGGAAACAGATTAATGACTCTTCCTTCCTCAAGATTTATAGCCCTAGTGAAACTCCATACTTTAGATTTATCGGATAATGGGATGGGTGTACTGGAAGACAATGCATTTCAAAGACTTGAAGAAGTGAAGTCTTTATTCATACACAAAAATAGATTGAGTGTATCGAAAACCATGTTTCAAGGTCTTTGTAACCTCCAATGGCTAAGGACAGATTCGTACATAATTTGTTGTGCCAAGCCGTTGTCAGTTGATCCATCTAACTGTATTTCTCCACGAGACCGAATTTCCTCTTGTGAACAATTGATAAATGTTGGCTTTCTGGCACAAATGATTTGGTATATGGCTCCTAATCTCGTTGATTGGAAATGTGTCTGTAATATACTACCGCATAAAGGATACCTCGGACGAAGTAACAAATTGCAGGGTGTTTTATTCTAATCCTTTAGTTTTTCCGACTTACTGATGGGAATCTATCCTATACATCATCTGGGCCAATACGCAAGACTTGGGAGTATCGCAATATATACGGAATTCAAAGATAGCGAATGAGCATCCCACAGCGTTGTCTGTAGTTACTAGCGACTATATCCAGTGAGGCATCGGTGCTTTTCGTATTTCTCATAACAGTTGAACGATATAAAGCATTAAAATATCCATTTTCTGCAGGATTGTTCAAAAAGAAGAAAGGAATTTACGGCATTACAATAATTGTGTGGATTGTCACTTTCATATTTGCAGTGTTTCCCTTGTTCCTTTATCCTGAGTTTTACAGCAGATCTACAGTATGTATATCTCTTCCTTTAACGTCGGAGAGAGTCCAGGGTTGGGAATATTCCACCTTTGTTTTCATCGGATTTAACTTGCTGGTTTTTATAGCTGTGGTTCTGGGACAAATACTGATATATGTGGAAGTGAAGCGAATTGGTAGTGCCATTGACAAGGATAACACTAAGAGAGAGATTGCGGTGATAAAATCTCTTTCTTATGTCGTGTTATCGGATACGTTTTGCTGGATACCAATTATATTGATTGGTAAGACTACTATTAGATTTTATTATCAATGCACTATTATAAGTGGCGGGTCGCTATGTATAGTTTTGAAAATTAAGCTTTTCAAATATAAACAATATTTTGACGTCTTTTATTTCATTATTGTTCAGGGATTATGGTGTATGCAGGCATGGAGATCTCATTCAATGTTTATGCATGGGTCGTCGTCTTAGTGCTTCCAATAAATTCCGCATTGAATCCATTCATATACACATTCAGCATGATCTACAGAAAGGTATGTTTAGTTGCGAATTACTATTCTAGCAAACATTGCCTTCTTTGTCTAATGTTATATCCTGGTATTTCAGAATCTTCAAGCACGAAACAGTCAATAAATAATGTCGAATAATACGAGAAATGGACAACACTCCAGTATCAAGTCCACAGCCATATAACTAAACTACTTTCTTGGAAAAGTTACCACCTCACAATTTTGTCACAGTTACCGGACTTACGAGACATTTTTAGAGAGAACATCTCGAAACCCAAAGGAGGATAGCAACATCCTCACAAGTAAAGGAAATTGATTGTTCGTATCTGGCAGATTACAGTCCATGATTTTCAATGTACAAACGGTTATGGCTCCTTCATGATCAATGACTGATGTGTGCGAAAATATTTTGAAACGATTTCAGTTAACGCCAGACCATGGGTTACACAGTTGTTTCACATACTGTTAGCGGGGAAAAGAAACTTGGGAATAGATTTGTCTGTCAAGCCTTAACATTACTTAATTGCAAGGGAAACCGGTATTTTCCCGGTGATATTACAAGTACCAATAAAAGTTTGAAAATTGTATCTTATCGGCTTAGGTATCTGGGAACGTCTTATTTCTACTATTCCTGTTATAGTGTCATCCACAGTGTGTGAAAATATTGAAGAACAGTGAAACGGCTAATAACACAACCCCAATGTTTAAGCTGTTATTTTCTTCAATGATTTATTTGTGAATATCAAGAAATGGAATTGTTTTTTGAAATCAAAGTAAAAACATCGCCCATTAGTTATTCATTTTATGTTTAGATATCTCTTGATAAGACTTTCAACTCAATGACGACATTTTGTTTATAGACAATGTCCATTTTAGCTTTTGTTTGTGTTTCGATTCTGTGTTCCGAGTCGAAAATAAGAGAAGATTGTGTGGGGTATTCCGCATCAGTTTCGTATTTTAGATGAGTTGTGGAGCATGAACGCTAATAACAAACTAACACAACAGAACCTCAACACAAATATTCACCGCAGCCTAAAGCTAACCCCCAACGACTACTAATTAATTGCTCCCTGCAAATTGATTAAGAACAAGTCGTTGCTCAATTACGACAAATGCACACTTTCTGCATGAAATGCTGGAGTAGTTTCAAATTCTGGATGCCTACCATACTTCTCAAACCCTGTATGAAATTAACGTGACTGTTTCCCTATTCAACCGGGTTTGTGCCTTTTCCATAGCTTTAACATTCTGAGTGTACCGCCAGGCAATTCCATACAAAAGGTATGGTAATAAAATGCTTGCTGATTGAATTGACCCGTATTGGGGAAGCACCCAATTCCAGAAGGCATTGGCTAAGGTTTAGGTTGTCGTAAGGCAAAGGGTTGAAATGGAGGTTGGATGGGATATTTAAATTGTATGTTTACACGAAATGGTCGATTATTTCTGAGGGTTAAGCATTGATGCAATGTATAGCAGGTTGCAAATTGTTGTATTTTTATCAACTATGCAAATAAGGACAATGTGTTCGATGACAAACTGCTCTAAAATTATAGCCATAATATATGTACTATGTGTAAGCCTGCAGTTTACTTTGCTATGGGGCTGTGGATGTCGGGTTCATGTAGACAAGCCAGAGGTCGCTATCAATAATTCCTCAATTTTTTAAAATTGATTAGTGACCATTTTCAAGGGATGCAGTTTATCATGAATAACCAATCCTTTAGCTTTTTCTGGTCCCGAGCGAATGTCGTTTATGCATTTCAGTATTTGTTGTGTTCTGTTTGGATATAAATTGACGAAGTAAACAATGTGTTTAACGTAATCATTGTCCCAAAAACATATATACAAAATCGAGTGTAGGCCAACACGGACCTCCGACAAAAGCGAAGGCAGGATCAGGTGCCATGGAGGAGTAAGCATCTTCTGCTGACCAGTCACACCCGCCGTGAGCCCGTAGTCGAAACAAAGTAAACGGGGTTACCCCTCGTCAAATCTAGTACGGAAATGTAATGGATGCGTTTCTAAAAATGAGAAATGCATCTGTCAAGTTTTCTATTTAGGAAATTTTGGAAGTTGGCTTGAAATTAGCTTCAAGTTGGCCATGTACATCCAAAAATAACGAAGATGAATGGGTTTTAGTGAGGTATCGTACTAAAAAGGGACCCCCGCCCCCCAAATTTATGTAATCACCATTAACTATTTTGCGTTGTAGTTTTATCTACGTGATTTTTTTTAGCAACAGTTGGGTAGAGGGTTGGGCTTGATGAACGAAGAAAGTAAGGATATTAACCAGATTTGAAGTATTGATTTACCTTATGTACCTTGTGACCTTTGGGTACATGTACCTTGTGACCTTTGGATATCTGTACATAACAGTTGCTCCCTGGGCCTGGACATTTGGAACCAGCATCAGGTCTGCGGTATTGGGTTTGACTAAGTAACTTGTGAAGCATTCAAAGCAGGTGAATCATCCATTGCACTGACCGCTGTCGAGCTTTCCGTTCGTTTCTGCTTAGCCCACATACAATCTTTTCGTGACGTCACGTTCGATGCTGAAGCTCCCCTTACTTTCGGAATTTTCTTATATGAAATTGAAGAAATATTCTTCCAATGACAATGAAATACAATGCTAATAAATGAAAGTTAAAAGTTTATACATGCTAAAGGATGACTACATGTACGTGGGTGAAAATTCTGGAATTTGGGAATTCAATCCACCAAATTCAGAGAAATTAAATCAACATCCACAAACAATACTGATGAAAATGTCCGAATCTTAAGTAACTCAACCTTTTTTGTATAAGATGACATGCACAAAGAAATGTGTTAAACAATCCCACAAATAAAACACATTACACTGAATGACAGAATAGAAATAGAAAGAACGGCAAAACAATTGTTATGAAACAAGTCAGTCAGCATTGTATCAAATCGCTGACCACACTGGCTAACTAGATACAAATGTAGCTATAAGACCATAGAATTTGCGAAATACAGCCTTTAAACGTGACTGTTGAAACCCCTGAAACAACTTGTTTGTAAGTAGTCGGCGTCGATTAAAAAAAATGATCATACGCAGAACAAGGTTTTGCGTATCGAATAAGTTGAGAAACATACTCACCATATGCAGGTGATGATGGAATGTTGCTACATAAATATGGGAAAGTTAACTGACAATGAAGAAGCTGATATTATCCCGTTTGTCAGAAACTACAGTTGTTAGTTTGCCTTTCATGTCTATGTTCAATAAAAAATATTCGAGCACGAAGCAGATGCTTCTTAATTGTTCGAAATATTTCAATATTTCCAGAGGATTTAAGTGAATTACCTCTGCATAAATATGGTTGGTACAATTTCTAAACACTTTCAGTCGCTAGTAGTTGATATTCGAACAGAGAATTGTGCTTTCAAATTGGTATTACATGTAGCTCTGATCACCCGAGTAATACACACATCTCCTTTTCAATATACATCTAGTTCTTTGTCTTGGCAAATGTCGAATAATTGTGATCAATCATCAAGTGTTTTGTTTTTTATCCGTGTAGCGAGGAAATTCAGCAATATATGGTCTTATCGACAATCTTCTTTACTGTCCATTTCGAATGACCTCTAGTGAAGCACGACATAATCTATGTCCTGGCTCCCTAACCTGGTCCAGCCAATGTTAAAGAAATTCACGTGGGGGAAGCCCTTGATGTTAAAAGCTTCGTGAGAGGGTCGATAAAATCGCTAAAGCACTGAACATGGGGGTTACCGATACATAACGTTGTCATAATATGAATCAAAATGTAACACTGTTCAAGGAGTGTTACTGGATGATATACACAGCCTCATGAAACAATGTAAACCATGTTTACGTTAACAGTCTCGTATTAACAATGTAACTAGCAGATGGAGAATTCAATTTTCGTACGTTCCGATTCGTGCATATCTCCTATTGTGCAGAAAGTATATGCGTTCAGGATCCGAGGAAAACGCCTGTATGTAAGAAACATGCAGTAAACATCGAAAATAAGTATTTATGAAACAGTTTGATCAAGGGGTTGGTGGCATAAAGGTTTGGTCATCAGAGTCTCGACCGAATGTTCGTGTTCGGGCGCTGTAACGGCAGCTTGCACTGAGAAGGTTCTGGATTGTTAAGGCCTGCCAGGGTAATAATGTACTGTAAAGCGCTTTGAGCATAAAAAGCGTGTTTACGAACACTTCCCAAGATTGTTCATAAGAAATGTCTTAAAACATATCTTAGGAAATTTTAAGACCATCCTAAGAAGACTGGTGTTTATCAAAGCTGTCGTAGAATATCCTAAGCTAAACGTCTTACAATGACTTAATTAAGTAAGTCATTGTGACATAGAAATACGCAGACTATAATTTAAACCATTTCCAAGAATGAGATAGTTTTCACTTTTGCCATATGATGCTACACGCTATGATAATTATCAAAATGAACATATTTAGAAGAGTGAAAATCAAATATAATTCAGACAATTTTTAAATCTATTGATATCAATCCTAGGAAATATTTTTGATTCGAGAAGATATTTATTACTCTTAAATTCTCCTCAAATATAGCTCCAATTCTTGAACCATGAAAATAGCGTTGTGGACATTTATACACATTGTTCATCAACGCTTGGTTTTTAATCCTAAACTAAATGCATTCATTTGTTTTGGCCAGTTCAACTAAACTAATAGTAGGGCGTAGCATCAACTGTAGCACAAAACCCAGGCCTGCATCTAACTTTCACACACAATGAAAAAAAAAGGAGAAAAAAAAATTAAGTCGTCTATGCTTTTAGATTGACATGTACTCAGTCGGGACCAATAAATAGCCTAAGGCTGCCCATGGTTCTTCAATGAACGATGAGTTCACCATATCAGCTAGGTATAAGGGTACAGAGCCCCGAATAAAATCAAGTTCAGTTATTGTTCATGCACTTTCAAAATTTTCTGTATCCTGGCTTTAACCTCACTTTCAGCTAGTCTAAAATCAGGGGATGAAAACGTTCCTTCAAATATGAATCAATATGAAAATAAAACAGCTGTCTCATGGTATTTCAAAGGTAGCCAAGGGGGCGGGGGGTGATTAATGATTATTTATTGTTTACATTCACACTCGATGATATTTAACCCACATTGAGACGTCACCATTGCCGGTGAAGGGCTGCAAAATTTAGGCCTATGCTCGGCACTCAGGGCCTTTGAGCAGGGAGGGATCCTTTTCGTGCCACACCTGATGTGACACGGGACTTCGGTTTTTCAGGTCTCATCCGAATGACCACCCCCATTCAATCGCCTCTTACGACCCGCAAGGGGATGCTGGAAACCTATTCTAACCAGGATTCCCAAGGGTGTGTGTATGTGTGTGAATCTCACCATTTTGCACACACTCGGTCTTGAAATATTTAGCATATTACCAAGAACTACCTGGGAACATACAGTTACATACAATTACCTGCAGTGACATAGGTAAATCATAAGATCTCAGTCGGGCGTTGGAGTTCATTATGTAGTTCTGTTCACAGAAATCATAGATTAGGGGCCTTGAAAGTCTATAACATCATCAAGGTCACCAAGAGGATTAATATCAGTGGTCCTTAATTACTCTGCCACGCCTGATACGACGATTTCATCGAGCCAGCAACAAATTGGGCGAGGCCATTTTTGCCTAAAATAGACTTCAGATATGTCAGAGGCTGTCCTAAGTTCAAGATAATTCTTAAGGGTACTTTCGGATACAGTACTTAGACTTACATGTAAGAAGTGTTCGTTAGTATATCTTAAGACTTTTCTTTGTCCCAAGATAGCTTAATAAACATGCCTGCAGCTCTTTTAAAACTGGTGGAATTGAAGCCTTGTGGTAAGTGTCCATAAAGTGCATCACACACATGAGGGGAATCCGAACATAACTCAGACACAACCATCTAAATGTAGGTTTGAATGGACGTAGAACTAAGAAGATATTTAGGGACATTATTTAAAAGGTATCTGGTAATTTTATTTCTCTTATACGAACACGTGAAACACTTAGGCACAGCGCCGTAGTGACAGAATACACACCTGTACACAGATATGGAAATATGAACTGTACACGTGACTGTCATTTGATTAATCCTCTGAATATGCATTAGAAATGGCCAAAAGAAAGTTGTTTGTAAAAACCGAAAAAGAAATAATGTATTGCATGTTGCGCAGTTCAGAAATATGTGCACGTGATAATTTGACAGTGTTTCTACAAGATATACAAATTCTGTCAGAAGTTGGAACATGCAACTTTTAGACAAAATTTGAAATCATAAATGATATATGTTGTATTGGATTTTCAATATTCTTTGCTATAAAGAGAGTGTGACCTGGAAATGGTATGGACCTGAGAGTCCCTCTTTTCTCTGTGTCAAACTATAGCGGTGTCCAATGAAAAGGATGCAGACATGTCATCTATGAATAGTTACATTCACTGAATCTTTTCTCTTATATTTCCTTTGAAATTGAAAGTGGGTAATTGATAAATAATGCGAACAGCATGATATTTATAAAGATTAAAAGGAAAATAAAACATGTTCGTGGGGACGTAAATTTGTGGGTAAGAGCGACCCACGAAATCCACGAACATTGGTCCCCCACGAACAATGATGATTTCACAGTATCTTGGGTCACCCATCATTGTATATGCAAGGAAAAGTTACCTGTGGTCACCCATCATGTTTTCTACTTTCACTTCTGCAATGAAACTACATTTTAGGGCGTAGTATTAAGGTGGGTGACCCGTGGTCCTATTTCAGCGTACACATTATCCTTCTGCCGTATGCAGATGACCATTAATGTTGCGGTAGTCGCTGTCACCATGGTACTTGATAATCCTTTGGTGGCGGTTGCAGTTCTACGAGTCCTAGTTGCTTCGCTGTTCCTCAAGTGTTTACAAATGACTCGGCGTTTTGATTAGCCCACAAGGAAGAGTGGGTGGGCCCAATGCCCGACCTATTTGAGTTTAAAAGATAGGAATTTGTCCATTACAATTATTTAGTTACCAATATTGATGATTTGTAGAAGCGGTGCACATACATACATGTATATTGACCTACACGTACCTTTGATTTTTGGTTACTGAACATACATGTATACAAGTCTCAAGTGCACAAACATTAACAATACTTTAGATAATCCATTCACTAATCAGCCTCAATGCAATGAATGATTCGATCACCAATTAATAGTGTATACACTATTAATTCAAATCGGTGCTAAGCACAATGCATGCTACATTGGTCGCGGTGACGACCTTATAAAAACACTGTGCTCGGTAGCGCCGTAATGTGAGACAGAAATTGTGTTGAAAATATGCGTATTCGTCGCCGTAAATGTTTATATAATTGGTGTTCGGGGAATCTAAATTATGAAATGTAACTAAGTTAATATAAATATCTAAAACGACAGAATTTTCGGACTATGAAACATTAAATTTTTACATGTACTATGAATTACAGAGTTCACCCTTTGATTCATGAAGTGCATTGTAGATGTCTGACTTTAAATCTATAAATCGTCCGAAGTCTACCTACTGTTAAACATGTATTGGTATTTCTTCGCAAATTATCTATAATCTTACATGAAAATTTATTGAATCCGGAGAAATACATTAAACTCAACGAAAAACATCCGCAATGAAGTGAATCTTCGTTGATATTATCGTTTGATCGGCTGGTTGGCTGTGTATAATGACAAATTTGATACTTGTTAAATGGATTGCTAACCTAGAGGAACATTGGAGACTGAAAGAGTGCATAAAGGAAATTTGTGGAAAAACTCAGAATATGAGAAAAAAGTATTGCTTGGTGGTGATATTGTATTTAGTGAGTCAGACCGCGTTAGCAGGTGAGTTACTTTTAATTAACGCGATAAACAATGATCCTTAGATACTTTGCATGTCATTGAAGAGATACATAGTCGTTAGAGGTTTTGTGTTCATTTTTATGGACCAATTCCTGATATGTACATGTAGCACTAATATACTCATTTCCGACTTCTGAGGCTGTGGTGGAACTTGATAAAACAATTTAGTTAATTAAAAATGTAATTCATCAAGGATTACGAGTATTTCTCTATTAAATGAATGGTTTATGAATAGAATGGTGTATGAATAGTAAATAAATGCAAAGATTTCGTATGGGCTGATATTACTATATAATTTAACAAAAATTTAAAAAAAATATTTATTTACCCCACAAACCACTTTTCTGTGTATAAATCAAAGGTAACTAAACCGTGACAAGTAGTTTAACGCATGAATGAATGACTTGGCTCTATTACTGAGATGTCTACCTTAATATTTGAAGACGTTCATTTAATGAATTAATACTGTCGAACACCTGCAGGCATGTTTACAAAAATTTCTTAAAATTGTTTGTAAGAAATTCTTAGGGAAATGTAAGGTTATCGTCTGGAGAGTCGTCTGAAGCCATTGTGACATAGAAATACGCAGAATGTAAACCATTTCCAGCAATGAGGCAGATCTAGTTCTTGATGCTACATGTAATGATACGTATCATAATGAAACTATTTATAAGAGTGAAAATCAAATACAATTTAAACAATTTTTAAATCTATTGATGTCAATAAAACACTCTAGGAAATCTTTTTAATTCGACAAGATAAATATTAGTTGCTCTTAAATTCTCAGTAAATAAAGTTGCCTTTGATTGTTCAGAATTCTTAAACCATGAATAGAGCGCCAATTTCTCATTCAATTTTGCCACAATGTTAATGATTTTTTAGTTTGCATCACAGCCCCACTGAAAATGTATTGATTGGCACTTTTGGCGATTAATATACATGTACATGTATAATTGTTCATCAATACTTTAAAAATATTAAATCCTAATGTCTGTTTCATCAATGCATCCAATGGTACATGTTTTTGGCATAGCGGTATTTGCAATTAAACTATGTTTTTGGCCAATTCAATTGAACTGATAATAGGGCGTAACATGAAAGATAGCACTGGCACAAAAACTCGGGTCTAGGTATTTAATTTTTGCACGCACGCACGCACTCGGGTGTATACTTAATTTTCTCCCGCACGCATGCACACACCCACCCACCCACACGAAAGAAAAATGGGAAAACAAACAACACCAAAAATTAATTCGTCTTTGTCCATAAATTGATGTGTACTCAGCCAGGACAAAATAAACAGTTCAAGGCTACTCATGCTTCTTCAATTGCAATGAACGTCGATTTCACCAAAAATCTAAATTAGGGCACAGAGCCCCGACTAAAATCAAGCTAGTTCAGTTAGTGTTCATGCATACTCAAAATTGTCTGTCTTCTGGCTGTAATCTTAACTTTCATTTGAAATTTTCAGCTAGACTAAAAGTAGGGAATGATATGAAGATAAAACAGCTATTAAAGAATGCTTAAGTCCGTTTTCAGCAAAGAAGCATAGGGAGGTGTGTGTGTGTGTGGGGGGGGGGGTATTTCACTATTTTGCATACACTCGGTCCTGAATGGTTATGCACATCAAGGCCGTAACCAAGGGGGGGGGGGGTGTGCACTGGATGCATTGTAAAATTGAAATGCTAAAACTCCTCACACTCCCGGGGGCTCCCCCAGGACCGCCTTCCAGGGCTCCTCCTGGACCTGTTAGGGGTCTAAACCCACAGGCACTTTTTTCTGTAATTGATATATGACTTCTGTATACTAATGATAACATAATGTACTTATCTTCAAATGGCACCGTATGGTACCCCTCGAAGAATGTCGGACTTTTGAGCTCCCAAAGAATAGGCAATGTAAATGTAATGTACTTACTACCGTTCTCTTCTAGGAAAATCACGTATAGCATGACTGCATTCATAACCTCTTATCTCCGAAAACTGCATGAAAACAGTAAAATACCCATATGATTTATTTCAAAAAGAGGGATTGCTATGGCAACCGTAGCGTCACAATGATCCTCAAAATTATACTTCATACTTTCTATTCAGAATAAGTTACAGACATTTTCAACTACAACATGTGTAAAACAAAAATCGAAGAGACTTAAATTTTTCAATACCCTCGCTATCACTACCTTAATTAAGACATGGCTTCGTATCTACTATGTACAGTGTTCTGATGAACTCAAAATTACCAAAATAAAGAATCAATGATGTTTCAAATCATTCTGCATAAAGAAGCAGAAGGGACTTTATTAACCTTTCACACCGTTAAAACAGGAAACTACCTAATTTCAAAATGTGGGCTTAAATGTATCGATAAATGTACTATTTAAACATGAATTTGTGTACTGATCATTGAAACAAATGATATAATGACTCGTAAAATTGTTATATTTGTTTTTTTTGAGTAAGAGACCTTTATATCCCCTATTGTTTAATGCTTTAATCAATAAGCATTGCTCTTAAGTATATTACTAATATGAACATTGATCACACTTTAGTTTCAAACATTTAAGTGCCATTTATGACCACAGAACATTTATATGTGAAAGGCGTTCGTGACGGTCATCTGCTTCAGTCAAACGACTTCACGACACAAGGACAGAAGCGATTTAACGCAGACGATCGTATAAACATTGATTTGAAAGTGAATCTCAATCCACGTTGCAATTACATATATGATATAAACAAATATAATGGGTATCAGACGCAAACATTAGTATTCATTCATTCATCGATTAGATTCAAAGGCGAACGGAAACGACAACCTCTCAGATTCTTTGTATATAATTTGTGTGTCTTGTATTCTTATTGATCATAAATATGTGTTTTGTGTCACTTAGCGTTACTTCGAAGTTTTTGGCCCCAATCTTTTGACACTACATTGATCACTTTTATAAAGTTTTACTTTTATGTTTCGGATTTCCAACATTTCGGTTTGAACATCACTGAAGAGACATAATTTGTCGAAATGCGCATCTGGTGCATAAAAATTGGTACCGTATATGATTTATTTTGTGAAAGTTTAAGTGTGACTTCATAATATGAAATACCAAGTAAACATTATACGGACTGACCACAAGCCGGTCAGTCAGGAAGTGTTTCTCAAGCTCAAGGAGTTCTTCAAAATGCTTGGGATACATCTATCACTAACGTTTGGTTAGTGGGGTCTCTTTGTAAAAGTGGGTTGTATCGCCCATTCAACATCCACCTTGGATAAACTTTCTAGAGCATCCATGATTGTAGACCTTACGAAGTGGCCATAGACCAACATCAACGATGCAATGTATCGAACTGTACAGAATTCCTAAAACCAAAATCTCATTGGGGATCAAATCAACAAAACTTACTCAAAGGTCAACATACTTACGATTGTCTCACCCTCAGAGTTGACAATAAAAGAAAGCTAAATTTGTGTATGGTGGAAAGTTCCATCATACATCTAGCATACTTCACGCAAATCTAAAAACCAATAACATGCATTCGACAGCCCACAATGTGTAACGAATACCATGGATACCACATCTGATTCTGTAATAGGGGTTTGCCTTGTTCCAAATGTGAAGGCCAACATGCCTTCTAAGTCATGCACCTTGAGGACTAAGTCTTGTCCATACTGTAAGGTCAACCACTCTGCCTACTATAAACGTTGTCTATTCTATTAAGTATATTAGCTGTGAATGACAATTCACGTCCAGGAAGGGAAATCTTATGAAGACTATCTTAAACAATCCTGGAATGAGCAGGATTGTAAAGCAACAACAAATAAAATCAGTCACAACTGAGACAACAACAAATTTCATCATTTCCTTTGGTGATCTCGTAAAAAAGATCATTCAATTCATTTTAGAAGTCCAAACAGTAATCGAACTTGTCAAAGCCATAGCAGCGGTAGATGCTCATGCCTCCATAACTTCGAAAGCAAATTCTTATCCCATGCCACAGGCATAGACGACTACAAAACACTAACGAAAATCAACAGCGAATATACAGTGTTCCAACAATTGACAAGAAGAGGTGTGGGTCTCGTACAGAAAATTACAAACAGGTCATCTTATCTGGTTCACAATTCTGTGATCAGATACATGATTTTGACCTCTCCTTGCTGGGTAGTACACCGTCAAAGGAGATCACAATCACCCACCTTTAACAACTTCCACAAAAATGTATCCTAGACTCAGCCAGTGGTCAGAATCAGTGTTGTGCAATGGAATCTTCCAAATATTAGGCCCAACACATGTGAATTTAAAACGACCAAGACACGTCTTTTTCGTCATGTTTTCAGGAGACTCACTTTAAATCACATCTTAAGTCACTAAATATGTCATGGTATGACACTGTACGACAAGACAAACCTCACCAACAAGGCGTCAGAGTTATCATATTTATAGCTAACACTTTCGTCTACCATAAACTACAAAAATGGTAGATGTTCAAATGAAACCCAATCCGGACCCCATAATCCTACTTAATGTTACGGATTACAACATTATAATTGGGGAAATTACTTCTTGATGAATAGTAATGCAATTAATAATCTGTAGTTGATAGACCCTCGGGTCTTCCTCAGTACTTTTGTTATGATACATGTAATTGATTGATTAATTTCAAAACTACAATTTCAATTCAACGTTTTCATGATCGTCCACATTGGATTGTACCTACTATTTTCATTTGTAATGTTAAGTGTTTTGACTAAAAATATGACATTCACAAACACTGTATATTTCCAATTTTGACAATTAACATTCCGTGGCCCTACCAGTGATTTTTCGGTGAAGTATTATAGTTCCATAAACATACTGCTGTTGCTCTCATTATTCTCACAGGCACTTAACGTTTGACCCCACACTTCCTGTAATCCACCCCCTTCTTTCTAAAATAAGAAACACTCCCTTTGAATTGGTGGAATCTATGTTTATTTGATTTATTTTTCGATGCCCAATATGTTTGATAATTTTTCCTAAGGCTGATTCCCATGAAACAAAGCAACCTATAACCCACTTCTGTTGTATGAATACTTATAGAGCCATGCAATACACCGCAATATATTTTTTCAGGAAGAAACTGTAAGATATCCAGTGAAGGCATGGAATATCATGGAAACATTTCTACGACAGTTTCTGGAAAAGTATGCCAGAGATGGGACAGTCAGACCCCACATAACCATCACTACGCTCACTCGTTACCGGGAAACGCCAGCATACACGAGAATTATTGCAGAAATCCTTGGACCAGTGAAATTGCAGGTCCCTGGTGCTACACAACGGATAATGCCACAAGATGGGAGCTGTGTGATATTCCATACTGCGGTAATGGATGATTTGTTGTTAATATTTCAGAAATGAATATTAGCTACATGTATTTACATTAACATTCATCATTTGAAATATAGAAATTCAAACTAGAATACAACCTGTCACTGAGTCAAATAGTGTCTTGTGTGTTTCATACAACTTGTTAGGCCGCTTTTTATCCGCTGATTTTGACTACGAATTACTTCGTTTACCATATCAAGACAATGTGACCGGTCGACAGGGGATTCGTACTCTTATTAGGCACCTGATCCCACTTCTGGCATATTTAGGGGTCCATATATAATTTGGCGAAGTTCACCTTGTATTAAACGTAATCATAATCCCCCCAAAACATATATACAAAGTCAAGTGTAGGGCAACACAGACCTCCGACAAAAAGTAAGGCAGAATCATTTGCCATGGGGGAGTAAGCATCCTCTGTTGACCGGTCACACCCGCCATGAGCTCTTAGTCGAAATAAAGTAAATGGGATTACCCGTGGATCATCAAATTCACGTCTCGTGTGATCTGACAATCCGACTCTTCGGATCTACATGTAGTTTCTGTATTGATAATACATTTGTGTCATATGTAGAAAAAGATTTATATCTAGTAGTTTTGTATTCTCTACCTATTTTTCAGCACGTGATTGTAAAAAATCCAAAGAAGGCTTAGAATACAGCGGAAACATATCAGTTACTAGTTCCGGTAAGATTTGTCAAAGGTGGGACAGACAAAGTCCTTGGACACACAATTACAACACCATTTTGCCGGGGAACGTGAGCATGCATGAGAATTTTTGCAGAAACCCTAAGGCTGGGGAAAGCTTGGGCCCCTGGTGTTACACAACGGATACAAACACACGTTGGGAGTTGTGTGATATTCCATTTTGTGGTACTAAGTTTATTTGACTACTTCTAAAATATTTGTTAGCAGATACATGTATTTTCTATGTATTGTGCAGAAAACACATAAACCTTTCCATTGAGTTCATTTGAGTTCATATTGGGCTAAGGGCTCACGGCGGGTGTGACCGGTCAGCAGAGGATGCTTACTCCTCCATGGCACCTGATCCTACCTTCGCTTTTGTCGGAGGTCCGTGTTGCCCTTCACTCGATTTTGTATATGTTTTTTTGGATTATGATTACGTTTGACACAATGTTAACCTCGCCATTTTGTATTGAACAACAGAATACTGTGAATTGTATTCATTAATCAATTTTCGAAAAACCCTTGGAATAGAGGAATTGAAATCTAGCTAATTTGAAGCATGTTTTTCTATCGATTTAGTAGGAAAAAAGTTCGAGCCTTTTTAAATATTGAATGATAATTATTGTAAGTTTAATTAAATAGAAATCGAGATATCCGTCTATCCACTCAAATAGATATGCACTTAGTAGCAGTTTCTGTGATGAAGGATATATGACAGGGAATGTTTACTCCTCACGTATTGTTGATACATGTAATAGCAGATTTTTTAACAGTACAAGCACAAATTTGTAGAAATATGTATAGTATATTACACAGGGAGTAGAGAATTTCGTATTTGCAATAGAATACAAGTAGAAAGTACCAGAAATACATTGAACATAGACCGCTTCATACACAATAGAATTATATTGAATATAAAATCCCTGAAGATATGTTTCTTACTGCATGATTATTTGCGTGACTGCTGTTTTAATTTCTTTTGGTTCATTTTATTCAAATGAAGAATGTAAAGCTTCTGATAACGGCGAGGAATATCGAGGGAAACTTTCGCAGACGATAAGTGGCTATGAGTGCTCAAGATGGGATAGTCCACTTTCTCCTGAACCATGGTTTGCTGAACTACTAGATGGAAATGCCAGCATGCATGAGAATTATTGTAGAAATCCAGGGAATGTAGATACCATGCCTTGGTGCTTCACTGTATCAGCTGATGTATTGTGGGAATATTGTAATATTCCATTTTGCTTGCAAAGTTAGTATTCTGTTTTCGTCATTTTATTTCACGGTTTTCTGTCTGCTTGACTTTCTGCAAAAATGCTAATTCTTTAAAGACCCAGTCAAGTATGTACGCTTCAGATTCTTTATTTTATATAGGAAATAATCTCTAGGGAATAAAAGAGATAAAATAAAGAGATAATAGCATCATTATGGGGAAAAAAGTGAAGTTTATGAAATTATGAAATTGTTTTTCTGAAGAGAAACCGGAATGCTTACAAAGCAAAATGGGGCTAGAATATTTTGGCACCGAGGCGAAAACAGAAGACGGTATAGATTGCCAACGCTGGGACAAACAGGAACCACATACTCATAGGTTTTTTTCTGGATTCATGGGCTTAGTTTCATCAGAGCACGAGAATTACTGCAGAAACCCTAATTATGACGAAAGGCCGTGGTGTTACACTGTGAATGCTACTGTCCGTTTTCAGTACTGCGATATTCAGCAATGTGAATACAGTAAGTAGAGTTTCATATTTTCTACATGTTTACGTGTTATGTGTCGTTCGTGAATTTTCGGTAAGATGAAAAATATTGTCTAAGAGTGAAACGATTGTAGGTCTTTAAAGGGGCATAGACACGTTTCCGCTAAACATTATTATCCACTTTTGATGTTTGTAGTGCTCCCTAAGGGTATTTTAATGGTCAGCAAAAATTTGAATGTCCTTTGTTAAGTCACAAGAAAGATACAGCAATCACAAGTTTTTGTTATGTAAACAAGGCCCGTGCCTTGTGTTTAATATGCAAGTCGGCCAAAAGCTCTCTGGAGCTTGTGTTGTATTTGTTACATTTGCATACCGACTTTAAATAAATATTATTCTAATCTAAGTAATTGTTTCATTTAAAGCAGATTTTTCAAACTACATGTTCATTCTGAACACAATCAAATAGTTTCTAGTGTTTTTCACATCCAATTCTGTTTTAGACATGACATTTTCTATTAAGCAATTTGCATATAAACAGAAACAAAGCACGGACCTTGTTTACATACCAAATAATTTTGAGTTGTATCTCTCTAAAACTCCACAATTGATATTCAAACATTTGCTGACCATAAGTACTACCTTAGTTAAGCATTGTAAATATTAAAAACAGAAAAATAAAATTCGAGAGTTTTCCGCTCAGAACGTGTCCCTTGAAGTGAATGGATACACTGGAATGAAAGCTTTTATACCATTCCTTCACTTACAAGTTTTGTTTCCTGTCAAATGTCACTGATATTTAGACTATTTCTAAAAAAAACCCACCAAAGTTCAGAGTCAATGATTCTTTACTGCGTTTACTGACGAGGAAAATAAAATAGTTTCAAAGTGAATGAGATATTCACCAAATGTCACCTGCTTGTCAAACAGAGCAATTCAAAAAGTGATCATTGGAAATTCTTTTACAATCAATATCTAGAGGAAATTTCTCTACAAACGTTTTAATATGTATGCACTTTCATAATAAATTCAATATGTTCACCAAACGACAAAAAATGAACACTTAGAGATCCAATATGTGCAACATAACCGATAGAGAAAACTATCAATAAGGGAAAAAATACGACGCTGTTAGAATACTATTTTGATAACTGAAAGAAGGATAAAATGTAATGAAGTTTCCCTTATTATGAAAATATTTACGCGAACTGACTACTCATTTTAAGTTTAAAAAAAATGATGTTTTCGCTCATATCAGAGGAATGTAGAGATACGGTGAAAGGTATGGAATATCAAGGAAAAATAAACGTGACCAAGGACGGAATACAGTGTCAGCGCTGGGACAGTACATATCCCCACATGCCTAACGATCAAGTAAGAGCTCTTGGATCAACTCTCTTTAAGCAGAAGAACTACTGTAGAAATCCCGACAACGAACCATTTCCTTGGTGTTACACTACGGACATTAATGTTCGTTGGCAGTATTGTGACATTCCATTCTGCTTTAACGGTAAGTATAATTATGCGCAACCCTTTTATTGCTATGATTTCACAGACAATAATGTAAAATACCTCTTCCGAAAAAACATGGCATAGTATGTTTTTATCATTTATTGACCAGAAGATAACAAAGAGTAAATAATAGTACACACAATATATACATGCAGTTAGATCATCTATATTAATAGCTGAAATATGGTATCATGACGAATTTAAACTTAGAAAGTTTTTGTTATTTTAGCAACTTTCCAGTGTGACTTTTCGCAAGGAATGTGTGATCAAGAACAACTGAACGGTACAGAAGAGAGTTGGGTATTGGACAAGTCTTCTGATGGTATGCATAGTGAGCTTGATTTTGCCAATTATTGTCCTTTCAGTGTAAAGGCAATTCAAAGTGATATTGTAAAATCAATACGGAATATCGGAGCATTGTTTTATTATCTATTTCCGTTCGGATTTTGATACTTAGTATGTCCCTTCGAACTCTCATTTTCTGTGTTAACTTAAGCAGCTTTTCAGTGAACAAGTACAGACAACTACATATATCAGGCATCTGTGAGTTCCGGTAAATAATGTTGTTTTGGGGATAGAACGGCTGAAGGCAAGGAAAGAAAAAAAAGTTCCTATCAAATTTTTATGAAAATGTTTAGCTGGCAAGAAAAGCATTACATGTAATAGGCGAGAAAAAGTGATTTGTAAAGGCAAAGATAACGAAAAGTGATCAATCTCGTAAATTCCAAAATAGAATACAAAAACAAGAGTTTGGCAAGCACAGACCCCAAGACACATCAGATGTGGGATCAGGTGCCTAGGAGGAATAATTGTTCCCGGTTCCATCCGCCGTAAACCCATAGTTTTGATCAGGTAAACGAAGCAATCCGTAGTCAAATCAGTGTATGAAAAACGGCTTAACAATCAATATGAAACACATGAGAAAGCATTTGACCAAATGGCAGGCCATACTGGCAAATTAAATCGTTATAACGACCACAGAACTTACAAAATGCTGCCCTAAAACGTGATTGTTGAAGCTCCAGCAACAACAACTTATTTGTAATGTCTGATATTAAAATATCAACTCTTAGACCATTCTATACATTCTCAAGAATGCGTTGCCGGTGAGCAGGGGTGCTTACTCATAGGCATGTGATTCTACCTCGCTAAGTTTGCCGTAACCTCATTTTTATTCTTTGATAAAGGAGATTCGATATATCCCTGAACCACAGGGTTTTCCACGTCCGCCTTGATATTTTATTGCACATACTTTTTAAGAGTACATTAACAACTCTACTGTAACACAAAAGCGATAAATTCAGCTTCTTCATTATCAACTTCCTATATTTATATATCAATATACCATTATTATCTGCACATGGGGTTTATTTATTTTAACTGACTCAGTACGGACAGGCATGTTTTGCGTATCATCAATTTACAAAATCAAGGAAGGCTGCTGACAGATAACCTGATGCTGCAGGGGTTGCTTCGTTCTAAAACAGTACTCCGCAAATTTTATGGTCGTTCTGACGATCTTATTTACAAATACAATAGGTTGTTATGTCGGATATTGTTTGACATGTTTCATTCCAAGTGTTAGATCGTTCGTTCTTTGCGCACTAATTTTGACTACGGAATCAAGACACATGGCTTTAGGTGGTTGTGATCAGTGAACAAAGAATGGTTAGTCTTTCTAAACATTTAACCCTAATCCGTGTGTACAAGGTTCTATGTTTGCCGTTCCCTTAATTTTGTTTTCCTTCTTCAGTTTTTGGAATTTTCACTATTGGTTATATTCATATTCTTCATTCATCACTGCGTTATTTTCATTTTTCATCAATCACCTTTTGTCATCTTTACTTTCATTTCGTAACTGGAGTTGGTTTTGTTGCATATAAATAGGCGAAGTTAACATGGTGTCAAACGTAATCATAATCCAAAAATACATATACAAAATCGAATGTAGGGCAACACGGACTTCCGACAAAAGCGATGACAGGATCAGGCGCCATTGAGGAGTAAGCATCCTCTGCTGACCGGTCTGACCATGGACATTATTAGTTTGATGCATACTTACAATAATGTTCAGTCTGTTTCAAAAGAGTCATGTAAATTTATGTCTTGTCTCTTCTTGCAGACCCATTTGTGTTCAATGAATGAAATTAAAGATTTTGTATAAGAATCATTCACAAGATAATGCAAATTGTTTTGATCCATGTTGCTGAAATTAAAACCACCGTATGTATTTCGCAATTCACAGAACTCGATATAAAGGACACCACAGATTCTGCAGTATAGATTCTTGCGTTATATTTGTTTGATTTTATTTGTAACTTACATTGACTTACTGGCAGACTGACACTACATTCTATGATAAGTGATGATTTAACTTTGCAATGGTCAACTTTCCCTTTCTATTGTAGTAATATACCACTATCACTGTTATGGTGTGTATATCTCCCAGTTGATTCGATAAGCAAGAAGCATGCTATGCGTATGGGGACTTTTTTTAAGCGAGGCCAACTACTAACAAAAAGTTGATGCTGCAGGGTTATACGAAATCTTCGTTTAAAGTCATCATTTCGCAATTCATCGGTCGCTATAATGACCTTGTTTGCGATTACAAATTTACTAAACTCATATGTTTGACTGATTTGTTTCATACCTTTTTAGCTGTCATTTTCCTACTAGGATTTGTGATACGGGGTATGCCCGTTACTTTATTTCGACTAAGGTCACGGCGGGTGTTACCGGTCAGCAGAGGATGCTTATCCTCCATGGCACCTGATCCTACCTTCGCTTTGTTCGGAGGTCCGTGTTGCCTACTACACTGATTTGTTATATGTCCTTTGGATTATGATTACGTTTGACACAAATGTTAACTTCGCCTTTTTGTTATAGACTATGTTTTTTTTTTAATGATTAGTACATTATGTATATCAAGAGGTCCTTGTTCCGTTTATGACATTTGAGATTGATATAATCTTCTTTACTTTCTTTTCTTTATCATAATTGTTTCAGGCGAATCATTTGCTCTCCGCCTTGTGGTAAACCAATCTACCCCACAATCTCCGTTGCCTTCTCTGAGATCACATCTCTTGCGTTCCGTAAACAACGGAAGTTGTTTGCACCTAGAATATCGCAGTGTGGGTATTCAGCTGAAGATAGCTATAAATGAATACATATTAAACGAGCTTCCAGAGAGTCGAGAGTGGAAAACTACAAAAATCAACATACGGCCTCAAATCGAAAACTACAAGGTTTGTTCAATCGTGTGTCATTTGAAGTTACAGGAACTCAGTTCAAGGTAGTCCTATATGTTATATATTTTTTCGTAGGTATACATTTCACCTTACACGACAGAATCGTTCACGGAGTTGGCAATAAAATACATCGCTGTTCAGATTGGACCTTGTAAAGGTATTCATAAAAGCATGGGTGCCACATTCAAGTTGAATACTATCACAGCACAATTTTCGAATGACTTTAATAAAATGTTATGTGTTACTCCTATTCCAAGTGAACATTGCCACCTAAGATGGAAGATTGATTCATTTTTATATAGCATATTATACGACATATTCTATATATAAAGATACATGTATTATGCAAAAAACATTCAGTTAGAGAGAGAGAGAGAGAGAGAGAGAGAGGTATGGAGAGAGAGAGAGATTGAGAGAGAGAGAGAGGTTATCATTACTTAGTTGTACGTCTAAGTAAATTAGTTTTCGGTCTTAGGGAAATAGGACATATATTGCATTTGAGTTAAGTTAGTTATTGGAATGTCAATACAAGTAAGACATTTTAGAAACACAGAACCCGTGCTTTTAATGCCAATTGAAGAAAGCTAAGATTAAGGATATCTGATGGGAATTTCTTCACAAAAATTAACATTCAGAGGTGTTAAAATATCTACACAATTTTGCATTCTATCTTTCCAACAGGTCTGTAACATGCGTAGAAAGCATTGCACTATATATGTTTTGGTCACCTTAGGCATTGCATAATGGTTTCTTTTCTTGACACCAAAGTATACAGCATAGACCGCATATTAGTTATATTCAGGCAATCTAGGTAGTATAACACACCTAGGCATTTTATAGCCCCCCCCCCCAATACACCCCTAAAAATCCAACTTTTTTGTTTTCTTTAATAGATTGCTTTGCCTGTCTCACTGATGGATTATGTATAGAAAACTCGGGATTTTGTGATATGAATGCGGAGTGTCCGGATTACAGTGATGAGAAATATTGTGGTGAGTACATGTTCTAGTGATATTCTAGTGATATTCTTTAGTCAATAGATGCAGTAGAGAAAATACCTTACGTTTACTTTCTATTCATAGCACTAGAATGTTACCATGAGAATGTCTATCAAGGATTTCGAGAAGAAACTAAGTTATTTCACCTATGCAGAGAGGGAACCTGTAAATTTGATAAACAAAGTAAAGAAAAACCAGGTTGTTTCGTGAACTCTGAAGATGAATGGGATATCTGTAGTGTGCCAGAATGTGGTAAGAAATAAACCAAATACTAATCGATGGAGTTTATGCATTCATTCCAATGCAACTCCAAGAATGGTGCCTTATTATATAAATATAACCTTTTGGATTCTGTTTCACTATCAAAAAGTTCTTATGTTTGTTAAAAGTCAGAGACACAGCCGCCGAGGAAATGCTTTTTCAGCGTAAATTTCGGTTGATAAAAGTTGATTTGATGCAATATTCAGTCAGAAGAAAAAGAAACATACAATGTAATTAATTGTTTTGAACTAAGGTATAAGTATGTAATATCAGAGCGAGGGTGGAGAACGCAACGGGATCTTCTCATAGTTTTCTCTCTTTTTTAATTTTCCCCACCCACGTTTCAAGATATTTAAATTGTATGTATGCATTTAAAATTTTGAATTCAATTGCGGAAATTGAATGATAAAGCCCTTTATTGTTTGTGGATAATTGGAATGTCAATGTTGAAGGGAAATCTTTTGCAACAATGTAGTTTTCGTCCATAATTTTTATCAAATAAAATATTGGTCAAATATTAAGAAACACACAAATTCATTTCCATGTTTTGAAATATTATGCAGAAAAAGGAATGTTGGATTGCAATTTTCGACACAATATGTGCAGTTGGAAACAGATGCTTCATGGGATAAAATGGAATCGTCAGATAGCTGAACATTTAGGTAATGTCAACAAAATTAAAAAAACCCTGCAATACGGCGGTCACAAACTTTTATATGACATAGATAAGGGAAACATGTCAAAAATGCGACGAAGTGGAGAAGTTTACGTGGGTAGTATCAGCCATAATTCATAATCGACGTACTTTTTGTAACTTATGAATAAAGGATCCTAATTTAAAAACTTTACAAACCGAAATCTTTGTTTGTAAAAGGGTTCCTAAAATTTATTTGATTCAACTGCCAATAATTTGTTCAAACGTTAAAAAAACATGAATTTCTGTGAATATAAATGCAAAGATAACGAAGTTATCAATCTCGTAAGTCCCAAACAGAATATAAAACAAGAGTTGGGCGAACACATCCCTGGATGCACTAAAGATAAGATCAGGTACTTAGGTGTAAGCATCCCTTGACGACCGGACACAACCGACATGAACCCATTGTGAATCAAAATGCTTACAATTCACATATGCCAGAAGTGGTGTAAATCGAATGTGGATTTAAAAAAAAACTCTAAAGAAGTTCTAGTGAATTTGAAATCACGGAACCTTTCACATATCAACAACATCAAAACATATGACTTTTTTAAAACACTTTACACGACCATTTTGCGTGATAAATTAAAGACAAGACTTTGTAACATTATAGACAGATGCTTCTTTAAAAAAATGGAAAAAGGAAATATTCTTATCTAGTGATCAGCCATGCCATTAAAAACATATTTTATTGAACTCCACTCTGATTCTACACATAAGTACTCTGAAGTTGATATTAAAGCAATGTTGGAGTTCCTCATTGGCAATATCTTTGTAGTTTTTGGCAATCAGGTCTTTAAACAGCCTGTTGGAATTCCAATGGGCACGAATTGTTCTCCTTTATTAGCTGACCTATTTTTATATTCTAATGAGGCAGAATTCATTCATAAGCTTTTACATGAAAAGAAGAAATATCTAGCGACATTTTATCTATCAATATTAATGATTTCCATTCATTATTGTCGCATTCAATATATCCCAACCACTAGAATGAAGGACACCACAGAGTCTTCCATGTCTGCTTCGTACTTTGGATATTGCTCATTGAACATTGACATTAATTAACGGCAACTAACTGCTCAACTTTATGACAAACGGACGATTTCATCTTCTCCATCAACTTCCCCAGATTTATGTAGCAATATTCCACTAATCACCTGCATATGGTGTGTATGTCTCTCAAACTTATTCGATAAGCAAGCGCTTGTTCTGCGTATGATCAGTTTTAATCGAGGCAGGCTACTTCCAAACAAGTTGTGTTGCAGGGTTTCATAACAGTCACGTTAAAAAAGCAGTATTGCGTGAAATTATATGGTCGTTATAAACATTTAGTTTACAAGTATGACTTACGCATTGAATTCAAATGCTGTTTGGTGTGTTTCATAGCCATTGTTAAGGTTCGTTTTTCACACACTGATTTGACTACAGATTGCTCCCGTTTCCTTATCAGAGACTTGGGCTCACAACGGGTGTGACCAGGTGAACAGGGGACCTACTCCTCCTGCAGCCACCTGATATTGATCCCACTCCTCTGGTGTGTCCAGCGGGTCCGTGTTTGCCCAATCTTGTTTTTTGCATGCTATTTGGGACTTACGATGATTGATCAAACTGTTTCGTTATCTTTCGCCTTACATTAGCATATGTTCAATTTCTTCACAAATGCTTTGATTTAAAAACCGTGGAAGGAGTTAAATAGACGAACTATGTACCCATTTTATATATTACTATGTTACCTAGTTCAACTCGAGTTTCCTAATAAAATCGAAATCCTGGGAATATGTTTATTTTCAATACCCATGTATCCCATTAGAAGATTTAGATGGACAATCCATGTACTTTCTGTATAATATTTTGTCAAAACTACCTGTATCGTTCTCAGAAATGGAAGAAAATGAAAGTCGAAAGTCGTCTTCTATATTAACATGCAAGAGGGCAAGAGTAAGGTGGCAATACCATGTACCCTCAGTATAAGACTGTTTTTCAAATAAGGCGGTAAAATGTCTCCAAGAGAGATAGAAATATATAAAACATGCAACCATGAGGAATATAAATGTAATCACATATAAACTACACAGCTTGTTGCAGCTGTTATTTCACTCTAAATGACCGTGAATGTACATTGTTGCGAATGAATGTATTGTCGTTGCTTTCAGGACATTACAATACTAGTATTAAACATTTTCCACTAAAGTGTTACATTATTTTCAGTTTTCCACAAATTGAAAATAGAAATGAATCTTCGCACATTACACATTCACACACATATATAGTGTATTTTGACACATCTCTCGTAGATAGGCATGTAATTTCAAATAATTCTTTTTCGTAATCTCAAGTCATTGTTCATGCACATGTGCATTTACTTACGTAGGTGACATGGTTATCACGGCTGAAAGGAATGCGTTTTTGAATGGCAGTTTGGAGGAGAAAGCAGTTTTATACAGTACATCACAGCCTCCCTCATCCGATTTTGGCTGTGTAACAATGGCCTATTCCGGGGAAAATGTTAATTTAAACGTATTTGTATCACAAGGTACCGTATTGACAGATGACATGGCAGTATTTGAGCGACAGAATATTGAATCGAAAAAGTTTGTCATCACAAGTTTCCAGACGCCCATTGCTATCCCTTATATGGTAGGTCACGTATCGTTGTCAAACAGATATATCTATTTTTTTACTTCCTTTTTAAAAACTGATTTTTTCTAATGTCAATACTTTATTTACAGGTAATAATAAAAGCAACTTTTCAAGACAGTGCTGCCCGCAATGGGAATATACAAATTGGAAGAATAAGCTATGAGCAGGGACTTTGTAAAGGTTGTTTAAGTTTCTGGTACATGTATATTTTTTTTAGAATATGAGTAACAGTTGTGAACCAACTCTTTTGTACATACACTGGATATACGATCATTTGCATTAAAGCTTAAGAGGTTTATGTAAAGATAATGTATCTGTCACTCAATGGTTTTAATGGAATTATAAAATGACTTTCTTTTTCATTCAGATAAGGATCCTTGTAAGAAATCCCAATTTCAATGCAATGATGGGAGTTGTGTGGGTGTTGACCAGTTTTGTAATGAAAAACGTAATTGTCCAAATGGAGAGGATGAAGCCTTTTGTAACAGCTCCGTGTGTCTGAGGATGGGAGAAGATTGTACTCTCCCCTGTCCATCCCATTGTGAATGTCAAGGATTAGTCTTTAAATGCAGTTCACCAGAAAACGTCACAAAAGAAGGCCAGAGTACTTGATTTCAGCATCTAACAAATTTGACAACACTCAGCTACAGAATTTTACCTTCTAATACATTTGATATATATCCAGGTGCTTGAAAAAATGAGTCCTCACTTAAAGATTTTGGAGATTCACTACAATCTCCGAATCTTCAAAATTTAGAATCTATCATCTTAACAACATTCGCCATTTGAACGGAACCGGGAACCTTCAAAGGATTATCAAATTTATTGGTACCTGAATATCTCATATAATCCCATCGGACTCGATTTGAAATGGATTTCCTGAGCGCCATTCCCAAATTACGACATTTGATTATGAAAGATAATAATATAGAAACAGTACCCACAAAAGAAATCTACAGTGATTTCAATTCTAGTCTTGAGTTTATAGATCTAAGAAACAATAGAATAAAGAGAATTATACCAACATCGCTATATTGGCTTGGTGTTGTTTCGAAATTAGTTTTGAGGAACAACTCCATAACAAATACAGACAACTATTTTTCAAGCTCAATGAAGATGCTCTTTGAGCTTGATCTTAGTTTTAATTCTATAAATGTAATCACAGATGAAATGTTTAATGGTTTACAGAGACTAAGAAATCTAAACTTACAAAACAATCACATAGAAATTCTACCTGCTTTCTCATTTTCAACGTTGACCTCATTACGTACTTTGAACCTTGGGTGTAATAAAATTCACACCATTAACAGAAAAGCTATGGAAAACATGGTGTCACTTACAAAACTGAACCTCACAGGAAATAGATTAATGACCCTTCCTTCTTCAAGATTTATAGCCCTAGTGAAACTCCATACTTTAGATTTATCGGATAATGGGATGAGTATACTGGAGTACAATGCGTTCCAAAGACTTGAAGAAGTGAAATCTTTATACATACACAATAATAAATTGGGTGTATCAAAAACCATGTTTCAAGGTCTTTGTAATCTCCGATGGCTAAGGACAGATTCGTACATAATTTGCTGTGCCAAGCCGTTGTCAGTTGATCCATCAAACTGTATTTCTCCACGAGACCGAATTTCCTCTTGTGAACAATTGATAAATGTCGGATTTCTGGCACAAATGATTTGGTATATGGCTCTATTCTCGTTGATTGGAAACACGTATGTAATTTACTATCGCATAAAGGAGACCCTTGGAAGAAGTAACAAATTACAGGGTGTTTTTATTCTAAATCTTAGTTTTTCCGACTTACTGATGGGGGTTTATCTATACATCATTGCAATAGCAGACTTGGAGTACCGCAATATATACGGATTTAAAGATAGCGAATGGAGATCCAGCA
The DNA here is from genome assembly GCA_903981925.1 of Ostrea lurida. Taxonomy (NCBI): domain Eukaryota; kingdom Metazoa; phylum Mollusca; class Bivalvia; order Ostreida; family Ostreidae; genus Ostrea; species Ostrea lurida. The sequence continues at coordinate 812 of CAJDSM010016861.1, read as the reverse complement.
CCATCTGTACAATTGCAGGTTTACTAGCAACTATTTCCAGTGAGGCATCGGTGCTTTTCGTATTTCTTATAACCGTTGAACGATATACAGCACTAAAATATCCATTTTCTGCAGGATTGTTCAAAAAGAAGAAAGGAATTTACGGGATTACAATAATTGTGTGGATGATCACTTTCATATTTGCATTGTGTCCCCTGTCCGTTTATCCTGACTTTTACAGCAGATCTACAGTGTGTATTTCTCTCCCTCTAACGACAGAGAGAGTCCAGGGTTGGGAATATTCCACCTTTGTTTTCATCGGATTTAATTTGCTGGTTTTTATAGCTGTCGTTCTGGGACAGATATTGATATATGTAGAGGTGAAGCGAATTGGTAATGCCATTCATAAGGATAACACTAAGAGAGAGATTGCAGTGATGAAATCTCTTTCGTATGTCGTGTTATCGGATACGTTTTGCTGGATACCAATTATATTGATTGGTAAGACATATACTTATAAATTTTATCTACGATGCACTATCATAAATGGCGGGTCGCTATGTATAATTTTGAAAATTAAGCTTTGCAAATACAGACAATATTTTGACGTCTTTTATTTCATTGTTCAGGGATTATGGTGTATGCAGGACATCTCATCAATGTTTATGCGTGGGTCGTACGTCTTGGTGCTTCCGAAAAATTCCCGCGTTGAAATCCATTTCATATACACATTCAGCATGATCTACAGGAAAGGTAATTTGTTGCGAATGCTCCTTTGACATATCCTATCTTCTTCGTATACAGACGCTGGGCACTGCATTTCCATATGGATG